>VZTN01030552.1:0-28214 GCA_013400515.1 Erpornis zantholeuca | reverse complement strand
GGCAGGACCCTCGGGGACAGCAGGCTGGAACAGCAGGGACGGACCCAAATCCCGGGTTGTAGGTGAGATGTATCAAATTGCTGCAGGCAGGGTGTGCCGCAACTACAGTGTAGCAAAAAAAACTTGCAGCAGCAGCAGAAAGCCAAAACCAAAGCAGAAGCAGCAGCTCTGTGGCAGAAAGCAGCAGTGACGGCAGAAGCAGCAGAGGACCGGCAGGGCAGAGCAGCCTCTCTCTCTTCCCGTTACCAGAGAACTACTGCTGGGCTGTAACTCGCTCCACGTTGCTAGTTCCAATCCCACCTAGTTCTACTTTCTGCTTAATGAGAAAATTTTCGGCAAAAAGAGGGCAGCTAGTCATACTTTCCCCCTGTAGCCAAGGTGTCTTTGTTTCTCTTAAGTACTCAGTAATTTGTTTCTTAGCAACAAAATATGGGGGAAAATTCTTTTAAGAGAGAGAGAAGAAAGAAAGAATAGAGAACTTTTAAAACCCCAACAGACAGTTTGTCCAATAATGATTTGCCACCTACATTATTTTTATTTCTGACCCAATATTCAAACCTCTAAGTTCAGCAGTGCAGATTTTCTTATCCAATTATAAGACACCATCTAAACCCGTGAAGAAGAAGGAAGAAGAAAGTGAAAAAGAAGTATCTAGTCACCACCAAAATCTCCATCTTGGTATATATGTATTACTATATTCCAAAACCTTAAATCTCAAATTTTTCACCCTGTGACACCACACCTTCTATTCAAACTACACACGCGTGATTTTAATGTCATCACTCAATTTTGGAAGCCTATCCCAAGGCCTAAGATCAAATGTAGGGTTTTCTTGTGGAACAGTGCCTTCCAGCACAGAGAATTTAAAATTTTCAGCTGCCAGGGTTCTAATAACTCCTGTATAAAATGTTTGTCCCCATCCTCCTGGAGATCATAGCCTTCCCTCCACCCCAGGCTCTCTAAGGCAGCACCCACTGCCAGGCACCTTTCACAATCACTGGCTCTACCACCAGCAGTCTTCTTGCCCCGGAAGTCTAATTCTTGGACTTGGAACAAGAAGAAGAGATTGTGTGCTCTTGCCACAATGTGACCACAGGTCAAAACTGAAATAAAACAACAGCATAACCCAGCCTGTGTTCCCCACAGAACCCACTGATACAATGGCTGCTGTTGGGAAAACTGTTAATACAGTGGACAGATTCCGAATTCTTTAATCAGTTGAACCTGAAGATTGCCATTTGTGCTTTGTCAGTCTCTTAACGATGTACCTGCATTTCAAACTGCTTCAATGAAAGGTACATAAATGTAGGTAAAGTGAAGCTGACAGGTTTGCCTCAGTTGCAACAGACCAGATTTCCAAAATTGAGCTCAGCATTTCTAAATGCAGACAGGGGTGCATTTCCTACTGGAAACAGCTGCAGTTCAATATAGGAGTTGATTAGGTGCTCACTGTGACTGCTCCAGAAGTCAGTGTGCATATTCCCAAACTGAAGATGGAACTCTGCTTCCTCCTGGGTCACAGAGCCTGGGGTCAGGTCTGCTGCTCATTTTTATTACTTACAAGGATGTAAGAAGGGTCTGAGAGGAATATATATTACCATCACTTCCAAATCTCTTTTTTTTCCCAGTTCTTAAGCAACTTCTCAACCTCAAACAAAAAAATACAAACTAAAAAATATCCTCTCTACCTTTTAGCTAGACAAGATAATTAAAGCAACTGGATCTCTGGTAAAAAAGGAAAAGACCATACCATCTCCATCATCTCTATAACCAGGGAGATGCTAAACAGCACTGGTCCCTCTATCCACCCCAAAGAAATGCCACTTGAAATAGAACTTTTAACAACTCTCCTTTGCATATGATGATACAGCCAGTTCCCCCCGCCCCTGTCTTGCAGTCCACCCATCTCCCCAGTTTGGCTAAAAAGAGGCTGCAGAAGATTACAGTCCAACTGGTATTGAGGTGGTCCAAATCCCCACCATGCGTTCCGACTGCAGCCAGGAGTCATCCAGCTATTAGAGCAAGCTTTATCCATCTCCTCCCCTTCAACCTCTGCCTACTGCTTGCATCCCCTTGCTGACCCAGCTTTGGATCCTGACCTGTAAGCTCTCAGCAAATGTTTATAAAGCTACAAATGCCAACATGACCCATAGCAGAAACTGAAAATAACACATATCTATACCTGCACAAGACATTCACATTTATGTGGTTTGAGCTGGCCTAAAAATAACCTTTTCCCCCCGAATCATTGTTTAATTAAAAAGCAGCACTTCACCTCAGTACCAGAAAAATGGTACAGTAAATTTGCATGTTGTTTGCTTAAATCAGTTTAAAAGACTGCATTCAGCCCAAGAACATCAAGATCAACATCTAACTGAGCTGGGTTGGAGAGCTGTTTCTCTGGAGGTTAGTGGCGGGGGGTTTAGGAAAGTACACACTAAAATATACACTAACATCTCTTTTAATGGTTTGGGGGTTTTTTTTTTTTTTTTTTTGGGGTTTTTTTTTTTTTTTTTTTTTTTTTTTTTTTTTTTTTTTTTTTTTTTTTGGTTGGTTGGTTGGTTGGTTTTGGTGGTTTGTTTTTTGTTTTTTTTTTTTTTATATGTACCTTGATACAAATAACCTTCAAAAACCTGAATCATCTGCCTGCTATCAGCTTGAGCCCAACGGCTGTTATTTTGTTATTTTTGAACACTTAGGTGAATCAGTGTTCATACATGCACTTAAGAGGGTGGAATCTGGAAGAATCACATCAGGACAGACTTTTGAGAATGCTGTGAGTGCAGATTCATTAGACTGTGCCTCAAAACCAAACCATCATTCTGCCAAAAATTACTCAGTTGTACACCCCTTTTCATTAGGAAAGACAATGCTATTGTTAGGAAAATACACTAATTAGGATTCCAGTGCTAGTTTCAGCCTGAGTTTCTCTTCAAAATCTCCCTCTAGCAAATGCTGAATCCACTGCTTTTGTTTAACTAAAACAGGCTTTTTTTTTTTTTTCCCTTTGGTGTCTTTTACAGCTCAGATTCAAGTAAGAATTTCAGCTTAGAAGTTAAAGAGCTCTTGCCAAGAACACATTCCTGTAACACTCCAATTTGATGGTTTGTTTTATTATTTTTTCCCAACTTAGATGTTTATTTGCAAATGATTAATCATCCTATATATGCACACAATGCAAGTTAATGTTTTTCACCTATTTGTCTGCAAGGGCTTAGCTATCATTAGGTAACCTTCATATTTAATATATTTTAGAACAGTTGTATTTGCTGCATTATTGCTGTGGAGTTTTGGACAGCATCCAAGGGTACTAGGTTTAGCTTACAAAACCATCTCTTTTAAAAAATTTCCTTGTTAAGAAGCTGACTGCAGAGTCTCTGACCACTGTTTGGCATAGCAAAGCAGTAAGCTGGGTGCTGCCATGTACTAGTTTGAAATCAAACCAGTGGGAGATCACAAGTCAGAATTATAATTTAATGGAAGAAAATTAAAAGAAAGAAATAAATAAATGCAGTAATACAAGGATACTAACAAGGTCAGAATACAACCTGACACTCTAATGGTGGAGGCAATCCAAGCGAAGCAGTTCTGTTGACGTGGGGATCCTGTAGAAAGAAAGGTCTGGAACTCCAGCAGTAGCTCTTTCCCTCTGGGAGCCCAGTAGGCAAGTGCTGCTGTGGTGTTCAGGATTTCAGCTTATATCCATGATGGAATAGTTGGTTCCTCTCTCTGGGCGGAGCATCTCACAATGGGATGGTGAGTCATGAGATAAGGCACTGATGGGCCATTAACAGGAGGTAGTCCAGGGGGGAGTTATCTCTAAATCATGGGACCATGCATGGTGGCCCATTAACAGCAGATAGCCCAGGGGGAGTAGGCAAGGAAAACAACACCTGGTTCCAACAGCTCATGAAGATGGTAACAGAATATACTTCAACCCAGGACATGCCAGCACTAGGAAATCCACATGTGTGGAGCTGACATTTAGTGCATCTTAGAGAAATCCAGCAGCAAGCTTGAAAAAGCACTCTTCCTAAGTTGTAACACTTCTCACATTCTAAAGAAAACAGTTCCGTAAACATTTGCATGTTCCCAGGAGGTTTTTGATAAAGAATGTAAACACGAAAAAGATGTTTTGAAAAAGAGTGTTTGCTTGGCCAATTAAACACTTGATCTTTGTTTGTTTTCATACTTTGTACTACACTGTGGGGTTCACGGACAGACAGAGATAGATAATCTCTGAGCAGACACTGTAGACAGAGAGAGAAAAGCTTCTTGGTTTTGCTTCTGTGCCTTGCTTGCTTGCTTGCGTGTTATGCTTGCATGAAACAATAAACCAAAGCCTTCTGAATCTGAAAATCTATGAATATGGAGTCTTTTTGTGGATCAGGCCCTAGTATTAGGGCTTCATCATTCCCACACACATGCACATGTGGCATTTTTCCCCTTGGGTGACATCCCGAATGGTACATCTGGGGGAAGAAGCCTGGCTGTCCTGTTCATTCCCCACCTGTGCTGTTTGATGGAACACCCAGTGCTGATCACATCAATGCTGCCTGCACAGCTCTGACACAGTGATTTACTGCTAGGCAACCTGGGGGAAACCAAATCCACGTGAAGCTGGAAAGCAATTGCAGTCACTCAGCAACGGTAAAGGGCAGGAAAAGCTCCCTGCAAACACTCCCGTGTCCCTTCCTGCCTACCTCCAGTCTTGCTGGAACACATGTGCACAGAGCACATCATGGCTGGATGTCACACTGGCACAGGAGGGACAGCACGCTGGCAGAGACCCTCCTCCTTCTCTTGTCTGTCACTTCACGTGAACAATACACAACGAGCCCATCAGGGCCAGGATGCTGGAGGCCATCCCTCTGGAGCATCCCCAGGGCTTAGTGCACAGATAAGTGAAGGCACCCCTAACAGCTCCAGCAGAGGCTTATGTCTGAAAAGTTGTAAGCCAGTCCCAGCCAAAAAAGCAAGAACAGACCTGACACCTCTCCTTGGTAGATCTCTTTGACAGACCTCTACACACTGCACAGAGCTGCTGCCAAATGCCCACAGCATACAGATACCCTAGGTTTTTCCCAAAGATTTAACTGGATTCAGAGGAACCAAAGATTTATAAAATGATATGTAGCTGCATCAAGAAATGTAGAGTTTTCTGTAATAAATTACTTAGTATTATCATTATTTCTTTTAAGATTTATGATTTATATTAGTGATACTGCAAAACCACCCTGATGTTGACTTGATGTCAGAGGCAGGAATGCGACATGATGCACCTAAGCTCATGCACAACAGCCGTCTTTATTGATCTTTGCTTTCCTTTATTTAGATTTGGGGATCTGCTTTGGCTCCTGATTGGTTGGACCTGTTGCTACCTGCTCAATCCGCCAATAGCTGATCTCAGCTTCAACTGTCTAGGCCTGCTGTCCGACAGTCCCACCTGTCCTTACTGGTCAAGTTACATAGTCTACTGGTCAAGGTACTTATAATTTCAGTAATGTCTTAATTATTTCTGTTATAAAACAGAGAGTTGTAAAATGGGATTAATTGTTATTGTGAGGCCTTCAGGCCAGCTGTTGACCACCACAATACCCTACTCCTACCCTTTCTCAGATGTGACTGGCAGAAACAGAAGAGATTTCAGGACTTTTCAAAGGCTTATGCTTAGGGTCTCCTGCAAACAAATCCTTACTAGTTTGGCACCAATCCCAGTAAATCTGTAACACCACTCCAGGTGAGATGATCTCCAGGCCATAGAATATTATATTAAATTCTTTCTCCTCAGAAAAAAACCCACACTATAGTTCCTTCCTTGGCCTCTGTGTAGAAGTAGGTTTCTTCCACTTACTTAAACTCGTTTTATGAATACAATTAACTTTCACACTGAAAACTGAACACTATACTAATCCAAATTAGATTTGAGAGAAAGAATAGTCTATTTTTTTATAATTATTACAAGAATGTATTGGATTTGCTACTTTCATCTAACAGCACTTACAAGTGTTTACTAGTTCTAAAGCACATCCTTTAGGAAGCCATGAGTCATATTTCATGCTAGTCTCTGTTTATTTGGTATTCTCTTCTGAAAAAAAAGGGATCAGCTCATAAACCCTTAAACAGAAATGGTAAGAGAAAAAAACAATCGAATGAAGTGGTACATCAGAAAGAGATAAAAAAACCTAAGATCCTCCACACACTAAACAGTTTTACAAAGCACCCATTGTAAAAATTCATCCCCAGGACAATTGCCGACTGCAAATAAGACTGTTTAAGGCAATTCTTTGAAGCTACTTGGAAAAAATTAGTAAGCTGATGGTACTACAAAAAAAAACCATTCCTTCAAGGAGATTAAAGCTGAGTTTTAGAAAAAGAAAGATTCCAGCAAAGAGATGAGATAGCCATGAACAGACCTCTAATGAATGCACTGTAAATCCACTTCCTGGGCTGTAAAACAAGTATGTCTGCTCCTCTTTGGTAAAGTCTGGGGGTGATGATTGTGCTCCCACAGCAGAGTAATGCCCTCCTGCTTCTGACATCCTGGGGGAAAGCAGGCTGCTGTGAGCACTTTGCATCCAGCACTTCTGCTGTCCTTGCAGCCCCTCCATCAGCAGGTTTTTGACAATGTCCTTAATGCCAGAAACACACATGCAACATCTCCTTTGTTGCTGAAATCTACAGACGTGAAAATATCACAGAACTTGAGCAAGAGACTGTTATAGTATAATTGGCGATTAGCATGAATGAGCACCTACAGGTTGTACATATCACGGAACAACATGGTTATGTGGCAGGTCCATGTGTTCTGGCAAGGATGTGACCTGAGACTGGCCTCAGACATGCCTTGGCTGGCTTCAGGCATGGAATGCTGACCAGTCTCCCCAGGATGTCTATGTGTGCTGGCTGTGTCAGGGAAGAATGTCAGAGCCCAGCCAGTGAGGATTAATTTGACCTTATCTGGAGTGGGAAAAGATCCAGCTGGGTGGGGTCTGCTGGGGGGTCAGTGGAGCTGGTCTGCTGATGGGGATCCTCCTCTGGGGCTGGAATACAACCTAAGGTAACTCTTCCAAGGTTGAAAGCCCTCACCTGATTGGGTGAGTGATTGCACATTCTGGGTTATCCTTTTTAAAAACAGGAGAATTCTTAAGTGTCTCACATAATGAGTTTTGACATCACAAATCTGTACTCACATGTTGACAGGGCTTCAGTTGGTTTAATTAGTTAATCTAGTTTAACTGTTTTATAAAATATATCTAATTTGAGTTTATAACTTGTCTCAATTTTATAAACTGCTGCAACAGATTGTCATCTCTAACCACCCATCATGTACACACACAAATCAGGAAAGCAATAGCTCATGGATCGGCAGTGGCTGGCAGCCCTGATCAGCTCACTGTGGCACTGTGGCCTGTTGTGCTTGTGCAAAATCAAGCTCCAAGTATTTGTATTGGCTAATCTAAAATTAATGGGAAGCAAATTCCAGATTAATCCAATTATTTGTGCCAAATTAAAATCCCTCACTAATCCTTCGTCAATGCTTGGTAATTTTACAGAGGAAAGAAGCTGGGAGTTTCTCTAACTGATGGGAAGCTGCACGAGGTAACGCAAGCACAGGACCGGCTGCACGCCAGGCATAAAAGGGTGTGAACCAGCAAGAAATCCCTAGGTTCCATCCCAGCCTTGAGCTGGACACAGGCAGCAGGTCCACACCACTGAGCAAGTAGGCCCTCCTCTGCAGGCTGCACAACTGGTCATGTCATGGAAAAACAAGGAAAGGGGAAAGTACAGAATCACTAAGACTGAAAAAGACATCTTAGCTCATTGAGTCCAACCTTTAACCCAGCAGTGCCAAGCCTACCACTAAACCATGCTGCTCTTTAGGCTTCCATATGCAGATGTGAGGTCAGTGTGGCACACACAGGGCACAACTGCCTTAAATAAATAGTTTGGGTGCATAATGAAATAATGAGAAACCTCAGCACACTGCAAACATAAACAAAATCTGTGTTCTTGTCCTGATGCAAGCAGCTCCAACAGGAACCAAACTGGGGTCTTGTGAAAAATGAGGTTCACTGTCCTGGTAAAATTTAAAAGGTTTAATAAAAGGACAATAGAAGACAGAAATAAAGAAAAGGGTTAAAATAGCAGGGTGTTTGGCATTCTGCCAAGGGCACACCTTACTACTTTGGAGACATTCTTTAAATATCTTTCCCATTGCATCAGCCAAATGCATATTCAGAGACCATTATGCATATTCAAAGAAGAACTTGTCTAAGAACCAATTTCCACATCCCTATTTAGCATGGCTCTTCCTCGGATCTGCCTTTTTAGAGCGCGTGCAGTTCTTTTTCTGTGGTTTTAGTCGGTTTTTATTATCACCTCCAGGGGCCTCCGTCATATGTTCATTGGATGTTATCCAACCAAGCAGGCAGTTCACTTACAAAAAAGCATAACTATATCAGCTATTTCACTACTATGTCTAAGTTTAGTTAATAACAGAAATAAAAACTATATGTCTATAACAAAGCTACTTTAACATTATACAAATAGCATCCATTTTAATATTTGCAAAAAACCAATATTATAATATGTATTTGTAACAGTCTGAAACCCCATCTTGGGGTCTGAGCATGCTGCTCATCCCTCTCTTCACTTGGGACATCAGTCTCCAGCTCCTCCCAGCTGCTTGTGCATCCAGCCAGGGCAATCCGGCAGGGCAGTGTAAACATTTCCACAAACACTGCCCATGGTGCACTTGCTGTCGGGACACACAGATGTCAGTGCTGCTGTCTGGAGAGGCTTCACAAGACAGCCATTCATACCAGCACAACTGCACTAGCAGCCACCACCCACGTCTTTTCCACAGCACTGAAATAAACTCATTGATTAAAACATTCAACAGCATTTTCCCAGCAGAGGAGGAAGATGCATGAAGGCTTCTTCTGAAAGCAGCATTATTCAGTGCTCAAGTTACTATTTATTTGTTAGACGATCAGCAAGAAAAGGAGACATCGATGTACAACAGTTCTCTTGAGCAGTGTGAGTTTATTCTGACTGTGGACAACAGTGGAGCGAAGCCAAGAGGTTCTTCTCTCAAACCACAGTGAGGCAGAAAACCCTACTTTCAGTGGCTCCAGGACCCAGCAAATTTCCAAAAAGACTTCCTTGCTGGGTCACAGAGGCCTTGCAGCCCACAGGCACTCCCCTCATCCACCCATGCTGATGAATGACCCAAGGCCAGCAAGACAACACAAACAATGGGAACAACTCCAGGAGCCCATTGGTCAACAGCATTATTGCTGGAATAAGGCAAACATCAAGCTTTTCTAAATGGCACCTTTCTAAAAGGAGAGAAAAGAAAAAGAGAAGGAAAAAATACTTCAGCCACTACTAAAAATTAATGTGGATTATATTTAATATGCATGTCCAAAAAAGTGCTCTTCTGCTTTAGGTGATGTTGGCAAGGATGTGACTTAATGCTGTGAGTTAAAGCAAAGGATGGATTTAGTGTCAAAGGACCATCTCCTGTGGAAAGAAGTAATTACAGCAGAAACCTACCACATCGGGATTTTTATCCAAGGAAAGGTTTTAAAATACAAACCAAAGGTGCTCGTGTTAAGTACAAGCCCTGTAAAATACCTGGAGATTTTGCTCTGATCACCATAGGTTGTGCTCAGAACTAAGAAATAGTCTTACAGTTAAAAAAACCCAAAACTATTGGAGGTTAGGATTTTTCCTTTTTTTTTTCTCTCAGGGAATTTTCTCCCATCTGTTGCCTAAGAGATGATAATGACTGGTAATTAACAGAGACAAAAAAGTGGCCAAGGTGGGGGGAAGGGTGCAGCTACACTCTGGTAGCTGAGGGGCTTTCTTTCAGAGGAAAGATACTGGGAGGAGCAGATATACCATGAGATTCTGGTCGCGAGGGGAAGGACTAGGCTCGGCTACTCTCTCTTAGGATCGGAGGGAACAGCAGGGATCAAGCTGCTGCTGCTACCGTGAGAGAATTCACCGCCATGGCGGGGTCCAGCTCATTACTGTTTTCTCCTACCCTGAGTGAGGCTTTTGCTCATAAGAGTGGCTGTTGGACTGAGACCTTATTAACACCCGATGTGCCTGGAAAGGACCATCACCATCTACTCAGGTGCCTCAGGGGAAAAACCCGAGACCCCGACCCCCTCCCCCTTCCCAAGGAGCACGTCTCCCCGGCTGCGTGCAGCAGCTGCTACGGAGAAGCCCAGATGCCACTGCCCAGCCCTGCTGTTTTCTGCCACTGCCTAGGGCTTTTTTGCCACATTTTAACCCAACACCCCCTGTCCATCTGACTCCCCGCTGCTCCTGCTAGGGCTGCAGAGTTTCCTGCTACATTTGGTTTGCCAGCCCAGGTGTGCCCGCTTCTGCAGTTCCAGCAGCCACCACCGCGTGGTGCCGAGCTCGCTCCCAGCGCCCCCTACAGGCGCGGGGAACCATCGCACCCGCCCTGCTCACCGGGAGCCGCCAGCGCCCCTGCCGGCCGTGAGCGGCACTGCACCCACGGGAAAATGGCTTAAAGAGCGGGAAGAGACTGTTTATTGGGTTTTCTGGGGGTTTTTGTTTGTTGTTGCTGCCATTGTTGTTGTTTGTTTGCCTTGTTATACATACTTGTAAAGAACTGTTATTCCTTTTCCCATATCTTTGCCTGAAAGTCCCTTAATTTCAAAGTTATAATAATTCAGAGGGAAGGAGCTTATATTTTCCATTCCAAGGGTGGTTCTTGCCTTCCTTGGGAGACACCTGTCCTTCAAACCAAGATACAAACCAACAGCCAAAATCAACCAGCAGTGACTCATTAAATGGTTACAAATCAAAGTGAAGGAAAAAAAATTTCTTATCTTCTAGACATCAGTAAAGGGAGGTTTTGCAAGGTCATAGGGTAAAACCTTTATATTAAAATGAGACCTCAAAAACCATTACAAAAAATAGCAAAGGAGAACCATTACAAAAAATCTGTGCATTCATCCCTCTCTGAAAACATGCTTTTCACTGGCTCACAGACATCAGAAGTCAAGGCATTGGCTCAAATAGCTCATCTCTCCCCGCCATACATCTCAGGGCAGAAATCAAATATTTGGGACATTCATAATTCAAGCTTCTTAAATCTCAAAATTAAATTAAGTTTTCTTAATAAGCTACACATCACGTACTTCTTCTAAAGGACTTCTTTTTTGAAAGATTTCATAAACCTTAAATAAATAAATAAAACATTGTACATCAAGAAGTCATAAAGTTCAAATATGATAACCTTGAATTTAGTTTCCTGCATGTGGGGATGGGCAAACCCCCCACAGCCCTGCCTTGGAGGGAAGCCTGCTGAGAGATAAGAAGGATTGCACAACCGATCTGCCAGACCCCAAGATAAGAAAGTAACTCTTTGGTTAGGGCAAGAAGGAAAAAAGCCCACTGCCCTCTGGGAGATATTTATGTAGATCTGTTGTAACCCATTGGTTTGTACCCCCTCACGCCCACCCTGATATCCCTATAAAAATCCCTGTTCTTCCCTCCAGACTCGAGGGATTTTCCCATCCCTGGCTCCCTTCGCTACTGGGTGCTTGAATAAAGTTACCCCTTGCGGAATTGCTAAACGGGTCCCTCTCTCTCTTATCCCCGAACCGGTCTGCCTTGCAGGGCAAAGAGCTGGAATCACAAAAGAGCTGAGAATCACTAAGAGCTGAAAAAGCCTGCCGAGGCAGGCACCCTGCTGAGAAGCACCCCCGGCTGCCAAGGGAACGCCGCCGGCTCCCTAGAAGACTGTCTGTGGCGAGGCGCTCTCTCTGGGGCTGTCTTGGCTTCCTGGGTCTGAGCTACGGACCCCAAAACCGGCAGGAACACCTGCACATGGTAACAAAGCTCCAGAGTGTTGGAAATTCCTACTGCTGCAGAGAAAAATGAATTGGGCAGACACAGTGAGTGCTATCCCTTAGTATAAACGAACATAAACCAGATGCAAGAATGCAAAGCCAGCATGTGTGGCCAGATATAATTTTCTGTGATTAGAAACAAAACTGAAATGTAAAACAACATCCCAGAGTGTCAAATTAGTGAAAAAAAAAAGTCAGGGACAACATAAAAAGAGGATTTTTGAAAATCTTACAACTTCTTATACAAATTATGAACATGAAAAATAAACTCATCTTGGTATACTCAAATGGGTTTTCTCTTTATCTTATCCTTGCACCCACTGCTGGATTTTTAGGAGAAAGCTTGGTGGGGTATGTGAGGTGCAGGAAGGGTCCCAAGCATCCTGCTGCTCACCTTGGGACAAGGTGCTGGGGTGGCACAGAACCCACAGCCCTGCAGTGCCCTTGGCTGGGGCTGCCTTCCACACTTGCCCTCAGTAGCATCCAAAAACCAAGGGATAAAACATGAGTGAGAATATGTCAGGCAGAAAACATTGCAAGATGAGCCCTCACCCAAGAGCAATAAAGCAATATACTATTAAATAGAAAAAGATTTTCAGGAAAATAATTTGGGGCGAGAGAGCGTTCCTTCATCCAAACCCAGATACCCTAGCAGATGTTCCCACAGCGCTCTGGCTGAGGTCACCGGGAACAATGCCACACTCATACGAGGTGACACAGCACCTGACCTGAGTGTTTTCCATCGAGAGTAAGCCATATCTAAAGCCAGAAGTACCTGATGAGCTCAGAAGAGGAGGTAGGCTCACCCATGGGAAATGCTTAGTCCAAAAGGAACAGTGGAAACACAGGGGTCAGTGTAACTTCCTCAAACTGGCAGACAGAGCATACAGGCAGGTGGACATGTACACATGCAAATCCTCATTCCATTTGTTCCCTCTGCAACCACAAACATGCCCAGCAATGTGGGATGCTGGTACCTTAACAATGCACAGCATGGCACAAAGGGGGAGAAGCGCCTCCCCAGGGAAACAGAAGTTATATCACTTTGTGCCATCTCACTGTGCTGCTGTTGGTTTATCACCTTGAGAGGGCAAGAATACGCAGTACAGAAATGTGTTCAGAACTGAGCTCACACAGGAAGCAGAGCCTCTCCTTAAAAGCAGAAGTAACCTCCAGCAGAAAATGAAAGAAGACAGGGCTGAGTGATCCTGTGAGGCCACCTGGCTTGCCAAACTAGCAGTCCATAACTCATGGGCAATGCTTAGCCTTTCCCATGAGCACCTCTCAATTGCTAACACTTGAAGCTTTAGCTGACAGTCTTTCCTTGTTTCTTAACCTTTCATCCAGCAGCAATATCAGTCATTACTGATAGTCTTTTTCTTAAAAGACATTCAGCTCCAGTACACCTGAAGGGGAAACAGAGTGGGGGGTTATGAATGCCTGGCTTTGCCATCAACCCAGTTCAAGCCACAGCAAATCTCTAAACTTATTTTACTGCTGCCACAAGACTTTGATATAAGCTTTTCCAAGACAGAACTACTGGAATTCCAGTCAAAAAGCAAGAGCCAGCATCAGGTGCTTGAACCAAGCACTCGGTAAATTCTTTTTGGGATGAGTGTCCTGGGGACAGACCAAGCTTTAAAGCCACCCCACCACAGCTGCAAATCATCACTGAAACACCACAAATGCCTGCCTTGTTATCACTGTGCTTGCCCAGGAGGCTGCGTATCACTGAAGATGCAGCTTGCCTCTCTCAACGAAGAACCCAGGGAAGAGCATGGCTCATTTCAGCAACAAAACTGTAAAGCTTCTTTAAAACATAAAGACTGTGATACCTGTGTAGGCCAAAGACCTCTACAGCCCAGAATCCTAGGGTGATTTTGTTCAGTCTTTAAGCTTATATAAATTGTGAGTACCTACAGTGAAGAGGAGTCACGAGGATCCGCCTCCCACAGGTTGTCTGAAGTTGATGCCTGCTGGCCCTTGCAGGGTGAGACAGCAGCCAGTGATCCCCTGGCTGGTCTCTCCAAGCCACACATGGTTTTGCAGGTTTTGATCACACTCTCACTCCCCACCATCAGTTTTCCAGGTAGCGTGAGCTCTCCTTTGTATGCAACTCTGAAGCTCAGCCCTGCTGCTGGCACAGTACAGCTCTCACAGCTGCTCCCCATGGGGTGTCACCTGTGCAGAGAGAGACTACCACGGTCCTGGGAGGGATGGGACATTCAGAAGTCAGAACAAGAAGTCTCCTTAACTGAGAGAGGTGCTTAATGACAATGATAAGATGCAAAAAAGAGACTAATTAACGTATGATCAAATCTATTAATCTTTTTTAATTTCAGCTGCTTCATTGAAGCCCAAAGACATGGCTGTATGAGATGCTCAGCAGCATCCTGTGGGAGGGAGAAACCAGCAGAGTTGTAACCTGTCCTTCAGGCTCTTTACTACATAAAAAAAAAAGTTTTGCTCCCTTCAGACATAAAACTCACAGATTGCTTCCCACACATGCTGCAGCATAAAATCTGAGTCCTTACAAAAGCAAGGATGATGGGACAGACAAGAACCCTCCTGTGCTGCAGCCTGGATTGGGCAGAAGCACCAAGGTCTTGCTTCCCACAGGTTTTCTGGGATCTCACTCTGACCTGCAGCCAGCCTGTAGAGGGAACCACCATGAAATTGCCCCAGGGAAAAAGGCAACAGGCCTCAAAGGCTTTACAGGGAAGAAATAACACCAGAAACATTGCTCCAGTCCAGTGCTTTCCATGGAAAATGGAAGACTATTTTTTCCTTAGATAGAAGATAATGAGTAAATACAGAGTGATGGAGATAAAGGATTTAAATAGGATTGTCCACTAATGACTTAGTCTTTATAATTTCCATTTTCCCACCTCTGCAGGAACACTGTCCCACAGCCTCTCCTGGGAAGCATCACATGATGGTGCTTGCACAGCACCTAGCAGGGTGAAAAATCAGACCTCAGCCAAGCTCCCGGCACATTACTTTTTTATAAATATAAACTTTATTTGAAACTATAAATATCCCTAATTTAGAATTTTGTTTAAAATTAAAAAAAAAATACTTTCTCCAGATATTATTTTGCTTATTGATTCCCCCCCCTCCCCCCAGCAATTTTGATGTCTTCTTGGTGGTTATTCTTTCCCTTTTCCTTACAATAGAAAGTATTCCTTAGCCCCCAGGAAATCTGTCTACACAGAAGGGCAAAAAGAAAGGAAAATGCTGCGTGGGCAAAAAAAGCAGAGCTCTACAGAAACATTTTATATTCTCTCAATCAAGAAGAATTTATGTATTAACAAGCTACAAATGTCAGAGAACTAATTTCACACGCTTGTCTTTCCTCCAAATTAGGCTGTTATTCTTTAAAATAGAAGCAATAGCATCTTGCATTGTAAATTACTTCCACTTCTCTGCCATGCAGCCTCAACAAGCTACACTGAAATTCACGCACACAAAAAATGTACACTTTGCCATGAGCCTGAATATACACCCTTCTCCTTTCAAGCCCAATTCCTAGTAATTCCATGAGACTTCTAAAATGACATTCTGAGCGCAAAAATCCAGCAGCTTACTCCTGTCAAAGGGGAATGTGGGAAATGATGTGCATGCACCAACTTTCTGAATTAATTGGGGTCCGATGGCACACAGAGCAGCGCAGTGTGTGAGGAGAGCAGGGTGTGTGACCAATTAGCATTTCCCTGTTCCCCAGACACGGAGAGATGTGACTGTGATTCCCTGCCACCCACGTGGGACACTGAACCCAAGGCTCCCTTAATGAAACACACTACCTTTGGCAGTTGGGGGGGATTTTGACAGGAAAAGGAGATAGGAACCCAAAATATTGTGGTATTTCAGATTTACTTTCACTGCAACCTATAAAATGTATCACTAGTTGCTTGTTATCATTATACATGAAGGACCTACACATGAAAGAGCTATGCTCATGGAAAATAGTTTTAACATCAGGTATAATTCCATCATGATCTAACTAGAAGAGAACAGGCAGCAGTGTCCTCTTCTGCAGTGAGTATCTCAGTATCTACTCTTCTTACAAGGCAAGGTGCTCCAGACAGGCAAGAACTGAAGACTGACAGCATTTAAACAGAAGAAATACTTTCAAACTGGCACATCCCACCTCTTGAGTCCAACAGGCGTGGAACTCTTTTTCTATGAAAGCCTTGCATATTGAGCAAAATGTCCACTTCTTTACAAAACAATACCCTAATATCATCCTATTAGCACAGCGGGTACTCCACACATCTCATCATGGAATAATTTTCATTCATAAAATAACTCCTTCAACCTTTAAGATGCTCCCTTGCCACAGACCCTTTCAGTGACAGCACTGTACATTGCCAGTGAAAAATCAGAGTTGACATCTACATTTTAAGTTTAACAGAAAATGCAGTTTACAACCTCCATACTTCCAGATGAAAGAAATCTAGTTATATTTATGAAAGCAATTATTTAAGCTATCAGAAATAAAACAAAGCAGCAACCTATTTGACAAGCTACATACCCCAAAAAGATGAAAAAAAGCAGGTAATGCCTTTTTTTCCACTAGCCTACATTAAACAGGAGCAAGAGGAAAGTGAGGAAAAAATGCCCCCATCTTTTCACGGATAAATTAAACTGACACATTCAGTATCACCTACATGAGGAGTACACTTTAACTGACAAACAACTCAAGCTATGAGAGAGCCCTTCCCATTTCCCTAGTGTTCAGAAAGGCATTAATACGGGACCGCAACCAAATGCCGTGATGTTCTGTATCTGGTAGCTTAGCAACTGCTTTTATTTCTTATGGCTTTTCTGAGAAAGAGGGGCAAGAGGGGGCTGAAGCAGCATGGAGGAAGCAAATGTTATGTTTGGTTTCTCTCTGAGTAGCTGATGAGAAGGAATAAGGACACACGGTCATTACGGATGGGAAGGATGCGGTGCTCGTGGAGGGAGTCGGCAGATGGTGGGTGGCAA
Organism: Erpornis zantholeuca; assembly: GCA_013400515.1. Lineage (NCBI taxonomy): Eukaryota > Metazoa > Chordata > Aves > Passeriformes > Timaliidae > Erpornis > Erpornis zantholeuca. The sequence continues at coordinate 11,325 of VZTN01030552.1, read as the reverse complement.
GCTTTGCTGTTTCCTCATCCTCGAAGGCATGGAGAAATCTCACCACGTCTAGAGCACAGCCAAAGTAGAGCTAATGCATTATTTATTACCAGAAGCTTGGGGGGGGAAAGAAAGGAAAAGATACTCAGAGACTCCTTCCTCCCTGTAGCTCTCCAATTCTTTGGCCACATCAAAATTCTTCCTGCTTAATCTCTGCTGCCTGCTTGAGTGGGGAAGAAAAGCCTGACTAACAAAAGCCAGACTGTGCCCAGGCCCAGCAAGGCTCTGCCTCCAGCACAGCAGCCCACAACCACTCTGTCTCACCTCCAAAGATACACATATTATTACCAGAACACTTCACCTGAACAGCCTTAATAAAATACGAGGGGATATTAACTAAGCTATAAAAATCTATAAAAATTCTGCTTTACAAGAGATATTTACCTATGAATCAGCAGTTGGGTTAATTCATTATTCAGTAGGCTTGTTATTTACAGTGTATTACAGCTTTGTAAATTATTTATACGTGCTTGTCTCTGTCTGTGCATGGTTTTCCCTTAAGAGACAAGAAATGTTTATTATCTCCCACACAGGGAGATTGTTTCAGTCAGAGATTGGATATTAAAGCATCTGATGCTTCACTCCAGCTTTCTTCTAACCTGCATTCTGTTGTGCTGTTCTGTATGAAATGCAAACACACTGAGCACAGGGATCCCAGGGAAATCCACCCCAGCATCTGGGAGGTTTCAACTCAAACCCAGCCTTTTTGCACCGTGTAGGCAAGGATCCATTCAGACAGCAGCTACCACAGAGCCATAGCCAGCCGCAGCTCCAGGAGGAAAAGACTTTAAATTTCATTTTGTGTCGAAGTTCAAATATCATCAAACCAGACTCCTAGCAGGAAACTTTTTAGCTGCTAATGGTAGGTTAGGTTTTAAAATCTGCTGCCTAATTGGCAAGCATGTGAATTTTATGTAGCAGATGCCAAGAAAACCATTGGAGGGACCTCCTTCCAGATAGAGACCTGAACCATAGCCATGGAAAAGATGAGCTATTAGGAAAAAATTCTTTTCTCAGAGGGTGGTGAGGCACTGGAACGGGTTGCCAAGAGAAAGGGTTGCTCCATCCCTCAAAGTGTTCATGGCCAGGTTGGGTGGGGCAATGAGCAACCTGGCCAGTGGAAGGTGTCCCTGCCCAGGGCAGGGTGTTGGAATGAGATGACCTTTAAGATCCCTTCCAACCCAAAACATTCTATGATTCCATGAAAAGTCATCAAACACAAGAGCTCTGCAGCACTGCTACCCAGGGCCAGCTGCTCTGGTCACCCAGCATGAACTTGGGAACATGAAAAGCTCTCTTAGACCCAAATAATATCAACAGGAGCTTAGTGGATTCTTTCATGCATCCCAAAATCAGCCAGCCAGTCAGCTCCCACAGATACCAGCTGCAGAGGAGACTTCCCAGTCCTCACATAGGTGTAACAAACAGGGCTTGGCAGCCACATCCCTTGAAAAGTACTCCAGTGACTGCTCTGATCCCACCATTCCTTTCCTTAGTAAATAATGAGAAAATAATGATTAAACATGGGGTTTTTTTTTAAGACATCTAGCAAATTTAAGACTTTTCATCAATTAAAAAAAAAAGAAGCCCACATTCCTGTATTAATGAAATTTCAACCCCCCTGCAAATGCAGCTTGGAACCCATCCAAGATAAGCAGTTCATAGTAAACATGAGCCATGGCATTTGCCATTCCCAACATAAAAATATGTGCAGATGGACATGTGATAAGCCACCCACTAGCCTGGAGTGTGCTTGCATGATCAGCAAGCGTAACATGTAACAACAGATTTCGAGCAGGAATGCTAACAACTGTAAACAGCATGTTTTAGTACTCCTATCCATTGATAAATGGGAATTACTTAAAAAATACCAATCTAACATGGGAAATTGGAAAAATATTGACTCCAAACATCTCTCTTCCTGGTTTGAGTAGTGATGAGAGACCTCAAAAGTCGAGTAAATAAAGAAAAAATTGGGTGGATGAGCTTCAGTGCAAATAAAGGTACCAGAAAGATACCACTGAGGTAGAAAACATCCAGGGAGAAGCAGCCAAAAGGCCTGCCAAAAGAGCAGAGCAGAGATGCAAAGGGCCAGACAATGACCTCTTGGGGCATCTTTAATGTTGGAGGCAATCAAAGATCAAGTTTGTTCATATTGCAGGCAGACCAGGATGTGACAGCTCTGGAGAGGCAGAGGAGCCCTTCCCCCTTGCAGACCCGGGGCAGGTGGTTACCAGCTTCCACTGAGCTGGCATGGCAGCTTTGCAAGATCTCACACGACGCCTGCTTGCAAAGCACAGACACAAAGTGTGTTTAACTTGATTAAATATTAACAATGTTCCTATGTAAAGTCAGCCTTAAATCGCTGATTGCATGGCCCATTTTTAAAAATATTATTGGCAACGTCTGGCTCAATTTATGTCAAGCCACCCCAACAAAGAAATACAGTCTTTTCATTACCACTAAAATTACAAAATTTCTGACCTCAAAGAAGTCTGTTACATAGTTATTGTTTCTTTTTCCCAACGTACTGATCGTGAAGACCTGATGAAACTGCTGAAATAAATAACTTTCTCCCTTTTGAATTACGTGAATGGATTTCCCTTCCATATCAGAAACCACAGGAGCCCTGAGATGGCCTATTTTTCACTCTCACAGTCAGAGTTCCTATCTTTAGGTCTTAAAGAACTTTGGTCTGTTGTCTTGTCATCTTTTCCTTAGTAAATGCTCAAAATACAATTTATTCTTACACATTTTGATGATGCTGTGGTTTCTACATTCATAACTGACTTTTCAACAAAACAAAGATTTTTATTGACAGAAACGTGCTTTTCCCTCAGCCTGAAAAGTGAATTTACTAGAAATCCTTCCAGTGGCTAAAAGCCTGTACTTATATCTGGGCCACAAATTTTCCAGCGCATTTCCCACATGAAAGTAATGTCACTGCAAGACCAAGACCAGAATTTGAAGCAACAATTTGCATTAGGGATCTGCATGGCCTTTTTTTTTTTTTTTGAACAAGAAAGTATTCTCAAACCACGTAACAAATACATTTTGTAATACCCTTTCACTATCAGCTGAAGATTTCAAATACTTTTATTCATTATTTGCTACCAGAAATGAGATTTCAAAGAGAAAAATTTTTAAAACTAGGTTTGGTGACAAAGTTTTACAGCAACCAAGCCACCAAACGGGACTAAAGACGGTGACTTCTGTGTGCAGGGGCTCAGCAGATCCATCCTGTAAGAAGGTACCACACTAGTCTCAGGCTTTTCAAATAACTTTATCCTCTCACACTTGAAAGTGGGGAGCTTAGCAGTGTTTTTTCTTACAAAGAAACAGTGAGATCTACCAATCCTCAGCATAGTACAGACAGTTGGTCTGACAGGCCATCAGAACAAATTTTTCACATTCTAAATTTCCTCATTAGAAGGACAGTCCTAATGAAAAGGACAGTATTTCTTGTGTGCATCTGATATGCTTTAGATAATTATATTTCAGCACAGCTTTGCAAATGCTATTTTTGTGCACAGTAATTGAATTCCAGTTTCTTTTCAAAGAGAGTTTGAGACAAAATCACAGGCAAAACAACAGTAATTAGTACATGAAGAATGCTACAAATCCTAACACACACATATAAATCCATACAACTTATTAAATATGTATGCATGGACACTGGATTTTTTTTCCTGGATAAGAAAGAGGGAACACCAAATACAATGTAACACAGCCTCTCTTCGTCAGTATATTTTATGGCTACCAGCCCATGAGAATCACTTCATAAATATAAATTCAAGCCCAAGATTCAAGACAGTTATTTAAATGAAAGCTGTTGCCTTCATTTGTTGTGACTTCTCCTGGGTTATAATGTAAGATGTGTCCAGGGGGGTGTATTCTATCACCATCTTCAGGTTTCTGTTAAAACCAGGTGGGACAGCGCTCCCTGCCTCCTCCCTCTGTATTATCTTCTGTTAATGGCCCATCAGTGCCTTACCCATGACTCAGAGATAACTAACTCCCGGACTGTCTCCTGTTAATGGCCCATCAGGCCTTATCTCATGACTCACCATCTCATTGTGAGATACTCCACCCAGGGGGAGGAGCCAAGCATTCCATCGTGGATATAACTGAGGTTTTGAAGACTACATTTTCCCTTTCTTCTCCACGGATTCCCAGAGGATAAGAGCTACATACCTACCACTGGACCTTCCGACCTTCTGAGGAAGACCAGGCCCTTTTACTGGATCACTGCCTCAACTACATTCATCATTTCAGGAGAACTGCAGCCACCATTCCTTTGGACTGCTACTGCTACCCTGACTAACAGGGTGTCAGGTTGTATATGTCTCTGTTAGTTTAAACCATTGTGTTAATTTTTTTTTTGTTTGTTTTGGTTTTCTTTTCTTTTTCTTTCCCTGCCTTTATTCTAATTTTCTTAATAAATTGTTTTTCTGACTTGGTGTCTCCCACTGGTTTGTTTTTTTTCAAACCAGAACATGACTAAATACAGTGGTTTAAATCCATCAAGCCCCACACACCGAAGTCTTACACAAGTCTGTCCATAACTAGATTATTGGTGCTGCGCTTTGCTTGCCTTATCATTTTTAAGCAAAAGGGGTGAAATCCTGTCTCTGGAGGAATCCAGGAGATTTTAACCATCCTTTTATATGCCCATTGCTCAAGGGTTGTCTGGGAAGCTGGCAACCCAGCCTCAAGCCATGCACAGGTCCCAGCCAGCCCCTCGCAGCAAACCCCTCAGCCCTGCCATTGGAGAGGATAATTGAGTCCCTGTGGCAAAAGAGATGGCTCAGCTAAAGTCACAGCTTGCCAGAGCCAGGACAAAACCACAACCCATGGTGATGAGGGCAAGGGGAAGGTGCCCAAGCTCTCCACGGATGTGCTTGCAGGGATTCCTGTAGATGCAGAACTAAGGGCAGCAGCCTTCATGCCTGCTAAGGCAGAAGCACCACAGGCACCCTAAATGACACAGCCCCCCTGACATCACTGCATGCCTGCTCACAATCCATAAACACAAAAGCTCAGAGCCAGGCATGACAGCAGAGGACCTTTCCTGTAACTGCTTTGCTGCTTGTTAACAACATTCTTAAACTAAACTAAAGAGGGAACCAAAATTGTGCTTTTCTCTCTGCCTTGCCTTCCCACACCTACCCCCACAACATGTAACACGTCCTTCACTGCAGCTCTCTGCCTAGGAGCTGTTTCAGCATTTAAACTCTGGATGGGGTCTAAGAAGAATCATTCAACAGTCCTTGGAGAAAACCTGGTTTCCCAGCTCTGTATATTGACTGGGTATCTGCAGTGCAGAAGACTCTGTAAGCAAACAGAGAACGATGCCAGCTCTTCCCCCTGCAATCTGGTCCCTATTAATTTAGAATTATTTGAAAACTCCAGTGAAATATTGAATTAAAATGTAATTGCAGGGGTTGCAAAAGGTTGTGGCACTAAAGCTCCTATGAAACTGCTTCATCTACATGACATTTTGGCAGCATTTACTGCCAGCTATGCAATTTAAGTGTGGAATCTAATAGCCAAAGACAGAAAGATCTGAAAGCTGCATATTTTGGAGCATAACCCCACCTCGTAAGATAACTGTCCAGAGGCAGGCTATCTCAATATACCAATCCCAAGCCTCTCCTGCAGTCAAAGAGAGTTCATATAAAGGAAGAGACACTTCAACAACAGCAAAAATGAAGTGTAAAACCAGAAAAACAGCTCTTGGTTGGTTTCCATGTTCCAGCTAAGACTCAAAATGTTCTTGCTTCACCCCTGTGGGCACATTTTGGCGAGCATTTCCCTCGGTGGTAGGGTGTGCCATAGCTGCACTCTCTCTTCCAGCTCAGTTATTTTTACTCTGCATTTTACTCAGCCTGGTTCACCATAGAGCCATGATGAAGAAAGCAGCAGAGCAGAGGCAGCTTCAGCTGATGGAGAGAAATGCTCTTTAAGCCACGGTCTGAAACAGTGTAGGGAGACACTGAGTTAGATCCACGTTCTGCTGCTCCTGTTTCATATTCATTATCATCCAGCAGCAGCCACCAGCACATTCGCCTGCTCTTCTGGAGCTCAGCCATGCATGGCCACGCTGCTCCCTCCCCGGCACATGAGGCACGTGGCCTTCCTCCTTGCTGGGCTGTGCCTAAATTCCCTCTGAGCTCATGAGGGAGCAGGACTGCAGGAATAACCCCATACCACCATCATACAATCCTTTTCCTACAGCTCATGGCAGCCATGCCTTTCTGGTCAGACACTGGCATTCAAGGTGAGTACTCTGCTGCATCTAAGTCACATCCTGCACATGCTGCAGCAAGAGTTAGCAACAGGACAGCAAATATACCAGGTATTATGTACAGCCCTATTTTGGGAAGACAGAGCATCTCTGATGTCCCCAGTATCCATCTGGCTGTTTCCTATCAGCACAGACAACAGCTCACACAGGAGACCGAGAGCTTTTGCATGCCCAGCATCAGCTGCATGTATAAATAGAGACTTGATGGCTCCACAGACACTGTGTCCTGCAGCCCAAAGTAACTCAATATCCTCCCACAACACCGCCAGCCTCTCCCTCAGACATCCATATAAAGAAGCTGTTGCAGGCATCTTTAAAAAAAAATCCCGTAACTCCACCAGAGCAGAAGCAAGTTCTAAGTCAGCAGATCCCACATGAGCCTCACGTTTCAACCAGGATGCTCTGCCCACAGCTCCCTCCTGGCGTCTACAGTGCTAAACTGGAATGCCAGTGGAACCAGTCAGACTCCTGTGGCACTTAGCCACATTGTTATCACCCACCAACATCTCACTGGAAGGCAGCGGGGTGCCACCGGGACACATGGTCCTGTCAAGGTGAGAGGTTGAGGAAGCACTGCCGCAGGTTGTGCTGTCTCCAAACCCATCCCTGTGTACCCATCAAGAGCTGACTCAAAAATGGCACTGAGTGCCACTGAATGTGGGAAGATAGGGACAGGCGGACGGAAGATCTCGCGATGTGACGGAAAGCAACAGGGATTCTTCTCCCCCCATCTCCTGAGATAACAATCACCCCAAGTATGCAACCCCTCCTAACCCCAGTAGTTTTCCACTCCATACTAACCCTAGCTAGTCCCACCGTCCCCCTCTGACGTAGTGAAACCCCCTCTCTACTATTTAACCCCATGAGATAAGATAATAAACACCATTTGACCATCTCCCATACTGGTGTCTGTGTGTCAATGGACCGAGTGGCCCGGGTGAGGCTGGGCTGCCATGCTGTATCTTGAAACCAGATCGCCTGCCTTCCCTGCAGAAGGCAACAACTGACTCAACCTCCCTGGTTGCAGGGACAAGACCCCGCATGCTGTGACTCCACCTCCACCACACTCAAGAGGGGTTGGCCAGAACTTGTCATCTACGCACGTTTGCCAGAAACACCATGGCTGTTGTTTTATTCAGCCACAAGGAATGCAAAGACATTTACCACAGACATGGGAAACATACCACTTGTCCAGCTAAAAGTATTAAATCCTGTCTCCCTTCAGGAAAAAGCAGATCCAGAATACAAATTAACCAAAGTCTACTAAGGCTCTGAACTACCAAGGCTCTTAGCCCCTAGCTCTCCACCAGCCCCAGAAGGATATAGGAGTCTTCACGAAGATCTTTATTTATAGACACAGATTAGCATACAGGACTCCACTGTCCAATATGTCCCCATGACACAGTCTGAGGCTACAGGAGCCACAGACATTTATTGATTACAAGTCAAAATGAAGAACAGTTTGTTTTGAACCAAACAATTTTATTACAGCCTTTGCTACCAAGACACAGTGGCTCTGAAGACTGGCTTCAGCAAGCAAATCTCCAGACAATCTGTCAAAGGCAATGCCAGCATATTATTCTACAAGGTTATTCAAGTGACCTTAAAGCAACTGTAATGGACCTCTGATATTTGTGCAGGTCAAAGACTGTCTTCATGCATTCAGAAAACATATAGTAGATATACAGCATTGTGTCAAAAGAGGAACTTTTTTCTTTTTCTTACTAAAGTCAGCTCATTTAGTCATCAAGAACATGGAAAGTTGATAAGTACCAAGACACCATGAAACTCACTTGAATGTTCATGCTTTCTATCCCCACAAAAAAGCTACCCTACTTCACGGCAAATACCTTACAGAGCCCAATATCCTCTCACTCTCCAAAGATGGTTATTCCACTTGGCTGGACACTAATTCTGATTTCATTAGATAAGTATGAGCTTCCACAGTTAAAATGAATCTGTAACATGACATGGAAACTAAACCTAGTGAAACAACTCTCATATATTACCACTTTTATAAACAGGCTGCACAGCACTAGCATGACAGCAGCTCAGCTTCAGCTCTTCATTCTCAAGTCAAGGGTATTTATTTAATGTCTGTCNTGATAAGTTGGTGGCTGCAGTCCTCCTGAAGTGAATGGATGTGGTTCTGTTGAAGCAGTGATCCAGTAGAAAGGTCTGGTCTTCCTCAGAAGGTCCAGTGGTAGCTCTGTAGCTCTTGTCCTCTGGAAATCCAGTGTGAAAGGCTATCTGTGGTGTTCAAAATCTTAGATTATATCCAGGATGAAATGCTTGGTTTCTCCCTCTGGGTGGAGCATCTCACAATGGGATGGTGAGTTAAGGGGCAAGGCACTGATGGACACATTAACAGAGAATAGTCCAGGGGCAAGTTATCTCTGAGTCATGAGGCAAGGCATTGATGGGCCCATAAACAGATGATAGCCCGGAGGGAGGAGGCAGGGAACACTGCCCCACCTGGTTTCAAGAGCTCATGAAGATGGTGATAGAATACATAGTTTTGGGCACATCTTACATTGTAACACTGTCTTAGCTGCTTGGGTCAGTCTGTATCCACCCATACATAGAGATTTCTGCACAGCACAAAGTAGTGATTTTCTCCTAACCTGTCAGCTCCTGGGCAGCAGCTACACCCAGGTAGGCAACAAAGCTGTGAATGTGCTCACCAAGAGTCACACCTGTCAACAGATGCTTACAGCACCATGATGAATATCAAACAACCAACTTGCACACCAATTTGCAGCTAAACAGATGCTTCTTGCCTTTCTAATAAAATAGCTAACAAAAACAGTTTATTTCTTTCTGGATCTGATGGCAAACAACAGTGAATATTCCAAATATGCAGCTTTCTATGTAACACACCCATTCTGTTGTAATAATACTTCAGCAGAAAAATAATCACGTTCAGCAGAAGAACAACCACGTTAACTGCGAGTTTTGTCATTCAGGCCTAATCCCAAACCACTGACCCATGCAGGTGAGGGAACATGCACATGCAAGGGCTGGGATATGTCCCATAGCTGAGATCACAGTAAATGCATCCTCACTTATGGGTTAAGTAACATCCCAGTGGCATTTCCCAGAGAAAAGAGACAGGAGAGCAGCCTTCATCTTCCCAAGGAACGGACAGAAAGGGTACAAGCACGATTTATTCCCAAAAGGGAAATTGGTGCAACTAACCTATCCTGGAAAAGCACTCACATATTGGCTTCTGTCTGGCTACAGTTTCCAGGTGTTTGGTACTTAGAGAAAATCGGGACTGCAGTTAGAGCTCAGAGCCTGAAAAAGCTGTTGGATGAATACTGCAATGAACTAATACTTCTCTAAGTTCCCCCTGTATTGGTTTGTCCTAAGAGTTGTATCCCAGAACACTGTTCCCCTCCTACATTTCGGTACTTTCCCTGTCAGTTCTTGTTAAACCCCTCCTATCCGCCCTGCCACTAACCATTCTCTGCCCCCTTTTCCAGACCCTTCCCTGTCCATGCCAGACTCATCTAATCCGGTTCCCACCCTTCCCTCTGGAAATTCACTGATCCCAGATGCCCCACTGGGGCATGTGACCAACCCTCTCCACCCCTTAACCCCGGTTTGCTGTCATGCCATCAATCTCCCCTACAAACCCCTGACTGGATCGCTAAGTGTACCCTCCTACTGGTTTCAAGGTGTATTTGAAGTCATGCACAGGAATGCTCGGGGCTCTTTGTCTCTGACACATCCATGGAATAAACTCTGGGATTTCATACAGAGAGCCTCCTCCTCATCCTTTACTCCTCCCTTGACTGCGATGAGCTACCCTGCACTGTAGAGCAAACAGCTCTAAAGGTTCCACTTTTGAGAAGCCTAAACCCAAAGTGGTTCCCCACACCTGGCACAGTGCCAGTGTATTTGAGCTAGCCCGGGCTCCAGTGACCGCGTCGGATGAACTCTGCAGAAAGGATCTACCAGGATGCATGGGTTTCTCACTTAACCAGCACATAAAATAATGATGCATCAGCCATAATAAACTGTTTTTTTGTTTCCACAGTTCCCAACTGGTACATTCTCCTGCTTCCACCATATTCAGGAAAGCAGATGGCATTCAAACAAAATGAATAAGAGCATGCTAACTTTGTATGACAATCATCTTTATGATTTTGATTCAAAACAGCGAAACCTATACCAGATCCAAGGTAATATAAAGTGCGCCATGGGAAAACTATTAACAAACATCCTTCCACTCCTACAGCAAATGAAGATTCCACAAAGGTTTTGCAAACCTATATTTTTAATATTAATGTGACTGAGGTTGGCCGCAGTTTGAGAAAAGTGAATTGAGGGCACATGCATTTACGTATGATTATGTGCACACAGTAGGGAAAAGTGTGCAACACAAACATACACTGGGCTGAGTCACAAAATCCTAGGGCTAAGCTGCCTTGCAAAAGTCACAGACACTTAGGGGTGAGGGAGTATTAAAAGCACATTTAAAAAAACATACTTAGTTGGAACTGTTTTACCAACACAGCAGTCAGCACTGTGGCCTGTGAATAGATGGACACTGTGACACTCACCCCTTCAATATCCTGAAAAACAGAAGAGAGGCAAGAGTGGGTACAGGACGAAAGGCTTAGAGAGAAAGCTATCGAGTTTAGACAAGAAGTTCATCCCTTTCCAAACTTGCCTTATCTGTAACACCAGTGTCACCAGAGGTGGGTTTTCATGGCTGTGTGCATGTGGTGCTCAGACTGCAGACATTCACCCCACACCAGGAGCCACCACAAGCAATGTTTATGGCCCTACAATCCTGCCCCATGCCTCATCCAACGGGCATCTGCAGCCTAGAGAGAAGGCTCTGTGTGTTTGTTTTTCCAGTTACAGGGAAGCAGAAAAAGGAAAAGACTCAAAGTAATTGCAAAGGCACATCTGAGAATGCAGCTTTGTGCAGAGATGGATACATGGTGTCGGTGACTGAAACACAGACT
>VZTN01030551.1:44008-65570 GCA_013400515.1 Erpornis zantholeuca | reverse complement strand
ACAGTAGAAAACCCTGTTTCTATGAAGAATGAAATATTTTTGACTTAGACTCATTACTTAGATAGTGGTGCCACATAGAGAAATACGTAGAGCTGGTATGATAGCTGAGACACCGAGAAGTGGAAGCGCTGAACATGATGTGGAGAAGTACAGGCACAGCAAGGTAAGAGGTACAGCACATTCTCAGTACTGGAGACCTATTGGCTATAAAAAACTCACCCATGGTGTCCCATTTTCAGCTGGAGTAGAGTTAATTTCTTCCCAGTAGATGTTACAGTGCTGTGTTTTGGATTCAGAATCAAAATGGTGTTGCTAACACCCTGAGGGATTTGCTTTTTTCCTAAGTCATGTTATCCCAAGTCAAGGACTGTTCTCTTGTTTAATGCTCTGCCAGTGAGGAGGTACACAAAAGAACCTGGGAGGGAGCATAGCTGGGACAGGTGACCTGAACTGACCAAAAGGTTACTCCACACCATAGAATATCATCATAGAATATCTACTGGAGGAGGTTACCAGAAAGAGGTGCCAATCTGAGTTCAGAGGGGGGTCTGGCATTGTTCAGTGGATGGTGAGCAATCGTATTGTGCATCACTTGGTTTTCCCTTTTTATTATCATTTTCATTTACCATTATTACATATTTTTGCTTTCTTTTCGATTTCTATACTGTTCTTTTCTCAGTCTACAAGTTTTACCTGATTCTCCTTTCCATTCTGCCAGGGTGGTGGGGAGAGAGAGGTGTTAATCAAGCAGCTGCATGGAGTTTAATTTCCAGCTCAACGTAAACGATGACATGGTCATTTAAAGAAATGCAAACCTGGAGTTGGAGAAAGTTGAATTTTGGGCAGCAGAACAAAGAAATAACATATAACATGCATTTCTGACTCATAATAGTCAGTAAATTGCTTATTCTAGAAACAGGAAAAAGCATGAAACTGTGTTGAATATATGTCATGGTTTGACATAGTCCAGGTTATTGACAAAGGCCCAGGTTTACAGCAACACTGCAGCATGTTCCCACCAATATCCAAGAAATGAATTCACATACATTGCTCTATATCTAACAAATTAGATTCCAGGAAACCTGTCTTGGATTTTTCCAGACAGTATACCTGGATACTTCATAAAAACAAAAGAGACAGAAAAACATCTATTTTATGAACACTTTAATAAACTTTAAAAAATAGATAAATGCAATACCATGAACGCAAGCAAAAAAAAAAAAAATAGTAATCCTAAACACGTTCAGTGCTGCAGTAGAATAATGCTGTACACAAAAGCCTATCTATCTCTACTGCTGTCTCCTGTTCTGAGTATTCTGCTACCACAAAACAACATAAATTTTCCAACAAATATCTACTTAGAGTACTTTGTGCCCTATGTGATGTTCGACCACAAAAAATGCTGTGTATGATACATGGTCACCACCGAAAGAACACAGTCTTTCATGTATTTCTGAATATGCTTATTTAACATAAACAGAATATTCTGGTATAGTCCTATAAAAATGACACTGAGATATGCTTAGACATTTTAAATATATAAACTCCTGAGCTGTGTACAGCTGTTTGCAGCACTACTGATGTATTCTTGCTTAGATGACCTTGGTGAGTAGACAATTACTTCAAACCATTAATGCTGTTTGGAGAGAGAAAAACATGTGCATTCATGACAAGCAATCACTTGGACAGAAACATTAACTGAAAGAGTCAAACAGAGCCTGCCAACAGATTGCCAGGTGCCCAGATTAGTTGAAATACGATGACAAAACCCTAGATATAATCTGTCAGCCAACTCCTGGGGTCAAAGCCATTTCCCTTGGAGAACAGAATTTCACATTCAATAGTGATATTCTCTCAATCCTGCTACTGTTTCTTTGCACAGATGTTTCCTTTGTGTAGAGCTACAGCAGACTAAATCTATGTTTCAATTGCTTAGAATAGCAAAGATGAGAAAAATCCTTAACTGCTATAAAAGCAACAACTGCAGAGGGTCAATGTAACAGCAAAATAGAAAGGTGATATTTAGGCCACTCATGTATGTATGCTCAAACCTTTCTGATCTGCTTTTGATGCTGATCAGTGAGACACAGCTATTTTCACAGTTCAATTTCTAGCCATTGCAGGTAGTAGACAACTATACTGTGAAGCAATCTGAATTTCATCTCTGCTAGCTAGGATGGCTCAAGAATTGTAATGAATGTTGAGACAGACAAAAGCTCTGAGGTAATGGTATTTCTGAGAGCCTGAAATATTCTTCTCAGCCTAGAAAATGCTGGATCAGGATTTCAAATGCTAGTGTGTATTCTGATCATTGGGAAAGCAGCAAATGAATTAATAATATCAAAGGAAAGAACAAATGCAGTGTGGAGTATTAGCTAAAGGCTCCAGTCACCTCAAAAAAAATAGATGTCACAGCAGTACAAGTGTGTACTTGTAGGAGTAATGTCGACAAAGGATGTTTGGACTTCAGGATGCTCTCAAAAATGCTGTTTATTGCATGTGTGAAGTTACAGCAGTCACAGCTCATGGGTGACAGAGCCACACCTAAAAGCTGCCAGCTACAGCTTATAAGCAGACCTGAAGCTACTTTCTGTTCAAGTTACAAGGCATTATATACTTTTCTTTGCTGAGTACCTTAATACATGACAACCAATTAGCATCATACACAATACCTTTACATTTGCCTGTAGCCTATCACCACTGCTATCATTACCGTATTATAGTCATTATTATACAATTACTTACTCACAAGAGTAAGTATGTTACCATTTAAGCTTACAATGGAAAGTCCTTAGACCTTTTTTCTACTTGCTACATCGACATTCCTCTGTTTGCCTGCTGGTATCTCTTCTGTTTGGCAAGAACATGTGTTTTTTTGTAGTCACATACCTTTGTTCTTGACATAAAAAATCTCCTTCTAACTCATTTCCAACCCTTTCCTTCTCAGTCACTCAGTAACCACTGGTTCAGCAAAATATCTCCTACTCTGTATCAAACTTTCTTTCATTTCTATCTCGTTCTCAGTTTCTACATTCAGAAATCTTTCTGCCAAGCCTACATATCTGTCATCTTTCCCAACATGCGCTCATTTGTTTGTCTTGGTCTAGAAGAAACATTTCAGTGGAGAATGTTTTTGACTGTATGGAAGTAGAAAATACTCCTTGAAGCATATAAAACTTTGAAGAGTAGAAAATACTCCTTGAAGCATATAAAACTTTGAAGAGTATCAAACTTGAAGAAGATTATGATTGTCATATCAGACCAGTGTTCTGTCCTTCCCAAAGTCTGTCTTCAACAGGACAGCAGAAAGTGCTTGAGAAAGGACAAGAGTAAGGCAAATGTGTGCTGATTGCTTACTTCCCTGAAATACCTTTCCAGCCACTAGTGATCTGTAGACCTGCGACTTCCAGAATGATATCAGTGCCCTACTTTGTTTAATACTTTCCACTTTTACAATGTCAGCTATTCCTGCATGCAGTCCTTGATGAAAAGAAAATTGTTCAAGGTATGTAAAGAATGCGTATATGTTTTTGTCCCTTCCTAAATATACTTCACTTGGCAGTGATTACATCATCTTTTAATTGCCATAAAATGCCCCCAGAAACATTCAACATACCTGCTTCACGTATTTTCCCCCTAACTATTTTGCAGAATCAAAGAATATCCTGATTTGGAAGGAACTCTCAGTGATCATCAAAGTCCAGCTTCTGGCTCTGGACTGAACAATCCCAAGAACCACACCATGTGCAATGAGAGAATCGCCCAAAAGCTGTGAGAACATGTCAGGCCTGTTGCTGTGACCACTTCCCTGGGGAGCCTGTTAAAATTCCAGACCACCCTCCAGGTAAAGAACTTTTTCCTAATACCTAACCTAAATTTCCCCTGGCACAGTTCCATGACATTCCCTTGTGTTGCATTGATGCTTTGAGGCCTAAGGCATCAGTATCTCTCTTCACAGAGAGAGATTGATGTCTGCCCTGACACTTCCTCTGGAACCCTTAGGCCATGATGGGGTGTCCCCTCAATATCCTCTTCTCTAGCTGAGCAAGACAAGTGACCTCACACAAAAGTGCTGTTCCTCATATGGTTTCCTGCTCCTCAGGCAATAAGGTAGGTGTAGTTTGATCTTTTTGATAGATTTCTTCTGGTAAAAATGGCTTGTAAGTTTCTTTAATTTTCATGACTCTGCACGTATTGGCACTTGTGTTAGTTTGAAAACTTTGTCCCAAGTGCTTTCACGAGGTTGGCAAATCTCCAGAGACACTGCCTAGGTATTCATGATTGTAAAGTTATATTGATTTTAACTATGTGCTGAACTTCCAGTTCCAGTCCCAGTCTCCATTTTAAAGTTTATAAAAGAATTCAGTAGAAAAGGCTGAAATGCCAAGATGTAAAAAAATGGTGCTTCCATTATAATGTGAAGCTGCCTAATGTGTTCAATTTTGGGCTAGGTATTCTGGAAAGATATGGTGGTTTTCTACAGGACAGTCCATGATTTGCTTTGGCAGAATACAATTCGTCATTTATAGTTTAACCTGTTCATTGATGTTGGATTTCTTTTTTTTTCCCTTCCTGCTGGAAATATAAAACAACTCGAGGGGAAAGGCTTTAAAGATTTGCTTAAGAAGATCAATTGCACTTTGATGCACCTCCTTTGCTTGTTAAATTGAAAGTTCACTTTTTATCAGTTTGACATATGCATAAAAATGAGGTGTTCAGAAACAGAAATAAGAAAACCCAAAGCATAAAAGCATCACACTTTTTTTCAGATTATTACACAAGGGTAGACAAAAAGTAGCAATAACAATTTTTTTCTACTGACAGAATATGTGGCAGATTAATGATTGTTATTTGAATCTACATTTTAGTTCATTTTGCTTCAGGACATAAGTTAATAGGATATTGATGGCATTTGAACTCAGAGCTACATGTTCTGTAAACAAAGATTGTGTAAATTCTAACAGGTCATTTTGCCACCTGATCTCTCTACCCTCAAAATGTGGGTATATTTCCTGAGAACTGTTGTAGAAAATAGAAATATCTAAAAAACACACATGCGCTACTGCATACTTTTTCAACTTCCCAAGGATGACATTTCGCTCCCTTGTTTATAGAAACTCTGCCTCAGGTTCTGTAAGAACTTAAGTATAACAGTATGTTATACTTAGCATTGCTCTAGTACACGTTGACCTTTTGGGCTTATTTAATTTATTTTTCAAGTGGATCATTTCATTATAAAAATATTACTGTTCAGCCAACCACAGTCTCAAGATGGTAACTAACTAGTTAGCTGGTCCTTTTCTATTTGGAAAAGACCAAGACTAAAAAATGTGAACAAACAAATGCAAAACATATATTCTTATATAATAGAGAGCTGCACTTAGGTTAATAAAATCCATATTCTAGACATTGGATCACAATGTATTCATTTCTTATTACATTCATATACTATTATCTCCCATCTGGTAATCAATACATAGGATAAAAATGCTGTTAATTGCCTGTAACTTTTTATGCTGTTAACTTTGTGTTTGTTCTAAGCAGTTAAAAACAAATAAAACAGCTTTATTATTTTCAGGGACATTATCTACCGTTGCCACAGGCGATGAGAGGTATGACACTGCGGCTGTCCGGAGGTGTCTCCAGCTGGGGCCGCTCAGCCGGAGCCACACGCACCAAATACACTCACACACACCCCGGATAGTTTATCAGATGGATTGGCAGGAAGGAGACAGGAAGGACCCCAGCGCAGTATTCCACGGGGGTGGGTTTGCTTCAGCCACATACGTGAAGGTTTAAGTACAGGGGGAGGTAAGGGCGGAGAGAGCATCAGGGACCAATCATCTTAGAGCACAGGCGGGGCTTGGGTGAGGGAGCCAATGGGGAAGCAGAGAGGGCATGGCTGGGGAACAAGGGCCAATGGGGGAACAGGGAAGGGAGAACATTCTAGGGCAGGGGCGGGGAAAGGAGGCTGGAAACCAATGGGCCAACCAGGGGAACAGAATGGGGGTACATTAACATAATGCAACAAAGGATCCTGGGAGTGGTGTGTTTGTCTCCCTGACCTCAGAGTGACTTTCAGGGACCGACCTCCCAGGGGTCTCCAGTGTCATCCTGACCGGGGCGCTTATCGGCCCCCACAATTTACAAAATGAATTAGTATGCTATAGGGAAAAAATATCTAATTCCTTTATTTTGAACATTAGCTTAATTTTTTAAGATGAATATGATATTTAGTGAAACTCATACTTTTTCAAGGCATAGGAAAGTATATTTATTCAATTTGCAAGAGTAAGTCTTAACTATGGTGTGCATGAGATCATATCAAGAAAATATCTGTATTAAATTCTTACGATTGAGATGAAATCACCTTTTAGCCCTTTACAAAAGGGCTTCCCTTACTGCTTCCTTTACTTTCCTGCATGCTTCTTTATTTTGTTTGTTATTATCTCTCTTAAAATCGGTTTAATAAAAAACACTATTCTGTTAATAACTTTCTCTATTTTTTCAAGTATAATAATACTTGCAATACTAAACCACATTATTATTTTAATAAATCTTATTTTTCTGAGTTTGTAAATCTCATTGGAAAACTTTTATTATCACATTACATAGTAAAGAAATACAGTATAAGTGTGAGACAGTGCAATGTAATTTATTACAAAACACTTTCTCACGTATTTAAGATCCACTGATTTTTCCAAAACTCAAGAGTACCGTTTCCAGTTCTGTTGACTTTGTGTGTCATAGACTCACATACCTTTTACCATCCATAAATTAAAATACAAAACTTACGAATATATTATATATATATATATGTATATATATATATGTATGTATATATATATGTCTCATGGTCCCCTGATAGCTGATATAGGCCATTTCTGCAATAATATTGCTTATTTATGCTGCACCCAGCGGAGGACACTCTACAAAAGAAAAGTGGAAGAAAAATAATGAATCATTGAATTTTTTGAGAATGGAATTTTTTGGCATAGCTTACCATCTTGCTGCTGTGCCAAATTAGGAAACACCTCAAAAAAAAAAAGAAAACAAAAAACCACCAACCAAAAAAACCCACCAAAACAAAACCTTATTTCAACGTAAATAAAGAATACAGAAATATTTTACTCTTTCAAGACAATGTGTTTTAAGATTTTTGAAAATTAAAATCCAGCTAGGTCTTGAAATAAAAATTGCAGTCGCTTAGTGTTTAGAGGTAGAGAACAGAAAATAAATTAGTTGTGATGGCATCAGAATGCAAAGTTTCACGTTCAGTTCTTTAGAAAGCAGTGTGGAAAGGATTAAACGATGACATAAAGTGGTATAGTTGCTGATCCACTGAGTGTAGAAAAACAAAGCAGCTAAATCGGTTTTGTGAGGATTTCAAAACTGCTAATGGGTTGAGAAGACTGAAACACAAGCTTAGGCCTGTTTAGAGATCAGACTAGTGGTTTTCACATTCCTAGCCCCTTCGATTTTTCCAGAGGATTTTTCTGTTTTGTCTCAAACCTTGTGAAAACACATTGAGTTTTAACTCCCTGGGCTAATAAGTGATGCATAATGGAAACAGTGTTTGATTGTACTAGGGAGTCATAAAAGATGTAAATTCAACATATTAATTCAGAATTGCTGCAGGAATGTACTTAGCTGCATGTGGAAAATATTGAAACACTTCTAGCCCAAAGGCAGGAGGACAAAATATTCTAGGAAGTTATCAGTTGGTAGTTTCTCAGTCTGTCTGTGCTAAACCATGCACAAACAGAAAAATACTTTTCAGTTTCATTTTCCTAAAAATGAAGAAATATTTACTTGGTAATTTATGCTGGAAAGAGGTTGGTGTCTTCAATCATTTAGGAGAGCTAAATACCTTAGGCACAGGTCAGGAAAACTTGTCCATCCTCTCTGCCTTCACTGTCCCAAGGCCTGAGAAGGCACAGAATGACCCAAAGGCTGCTGAAATAATTTCTTTTTCTTGCCTGTAAATGCTCGGTAGCTCAGAACTGAAAGCATTTCAGTCACCCTCCCCAATACAGTTATCTGCCTTTGGACTACCCCATAGTATCAATCAGTCTAGTGATTGATACAAGCAACCCTTTCTCCCACGTAATTGTGCCCAGTATTTAAATAAACTGAAAATAATTAATTTTTTTGAAGATTGTTTAATTCAGATTCTCAGTACTGCTTGCATTTTATTCATGAAAATATGTGTATAATGTATTGAAAGACTATTTTTAATGGAAGGTAATTAGATTGTCTCTCTGGTTTATAGTCCTCTGTTTATAGAGTTGCTGATCATTTTAAAATAAACTGGTAACAGGCCTTTCAGTATTTTTTGCTCTGTTGCTTTTTTGTTGTTTTTTGAAGAAATAGGACTGACAGTACTTTAGCAGTTTTATGCAAAAACTGCTGTGTCTCATAACTGACATATTGCTTCCTTGTACCTAAGACACTAATGAGCTCATTCAACACTGCAGATGGTCAAGAACACCTTTTCCTAACATTGCTTCCCATATTGTAATAGAAAAGGGGAACAAAAGAAGAGCAAGCCCCCCTCTATACTCTGATTGCACTTTCAAAATGTGCAGATCCTTTAAAGATTCAGGAGCTGCAGTTTGAAAAAGACACTGATTTCAATTATTCCTCCTTTTGAACAAAAAAATAGCTTTTTGCAGTACTTGATTTGAGTACTAACATTCTTGATTTAATCAGGTTGCACAAAAAATATTATGTTTGTATAGCTGTATCTCTCAAAAAATAAATACAGTTTGTGTCTTTTAAGTTGAAAATCTGAACTGAAACCTGATGTGGTACTTAAATTTAAGGAATATACATCTATAACAAGTCTTTTTGCAATCCTATTAGATAGAGACAAATTTATCCCAGATTGTTTTGTTTAATATTAACTTGATGCTTCCAAAGATCACAAAAGTAATCTCATTCAGTGCTCTTTGTATCTCCTTATATGTTCAGTATAAATCCCATGAAATTTTGATGCCAGTGACTTTCTTTATTTTGCTTAGCCATGACATGATCAAAATCCATCTTATTTTGATTTATTTTAATAAGTGGTTCTGAGCAGAGGCATATATTGAAATATCTGGTGAAATTTTCTTTTTCTAATTTGTGCAAAGACTAGATTTTACTCCTTAAGACAAGAAACTTGCAACTCACTAGCTTTGCTTTATATTTCTTTTATTTGGAATCTGGTATTCTATCCAGACCGAGATCACTGCAAAAGGTTAGTGATATCCATGGGGCAGACCTTACGTAGAACTCATGGGATGATTTCAGAATAAATCCATTGAGTTCATATATTTGCCTGACTTTTTTAAGTTCAGGGTTTATCTTCTTAGGCAACTCCTTCTTTTCAAGGTTTGTGGGTTGACCTTGGCTGCCTGGCACCAACTGCTCTCTCATTTGCCCTCATCAGCAGAACAGGGGAGAGAAAAACGTGAAAAAACTCATGGCTTGAGATAAAGGCACTTTACTATGTAAAGTAAAAGCTGTGTGCAGAAGCAAAGCTAAAAGAGGAATTTGTCCACTCAGCCCTGTTGATGGACAGATGTCCTAGGAAGCAGGTTCTGAGTATGCTTATGGGTTGCTTTGGGTAACAAATGCCATTACCTCAGCTGCTCCCGCTCCTCCTCATTTCCTTCAACTTTTATTGCTGCATGAGACATCAGGTGATTTGGGATATCCCTTGGGTTGGTTCAGATGAGCTGTCCCAGCTGTGTCACCTCCACATATCCAGGGCAGGGGTTGCAGGGACAGCCTTGATGCTGAGAGCCCAGCTCAGCAAGAGCCAAAGCACTGGTGTGCTATCAGCTCTGGTTTAGCCACGAATGCAAAGCATGGCACTGGGTAGGGAAGTTAACTCCAGCCCAGCCAGGCTCACCAGGGAAAGCTGATGCATATTATTTAAGTATTGCATTCATACCTCTGACCTTTGTGAGACGTCCCCTATTCTTTCAAGATCAAATGAATTTCAAACCAAGGTTGAGGAACTGAAAAAGGTGGAGGGGATAAATTCGCACAGTAAAATATTAAGCTTAACTTAATTAGATGCATTAATGATCAGGCATTTGGTAAAAAGCAATAGGGATTGTTTTGCTAATTTTTGTCACGCAAACAAAATGTCAAAGATCTTGGAAACAATTCAGAGGAGGACTTATTAGGGAGAAAATTAAAAACATTAAAGGGGTACAAGGAGGGGGGAAGAATTAAAAAGAAAAAAGTTATTGCCTGCTTACTGTCAGTTGTATTTATTCTTTGGATTTTGCGTTTTAATTTAATTATTGTAGTCCCATTTGAAGTGCAGTGTTTTACATGAAAAAAAGAAATATCCTAATGACTGAGCTTAAAAGAGAGAAAAGGGAAGGAATTAAGCTAAACTATATTACAGAAGGTTTAGTACTGTATGTTTACTGGCTTTTCAGTGAGCTAAATAGTAAGATTAATGTTTAATTAATACACATTAAGGAACAACTAGCTACTTGCCACTTCGTACCTGTATCTATATCCAATGTACTTGATTTTTTTTCTTGCTTTATTGAAAAGATGGAGTGAAAACAGGCCTCTGTTTTAAAAGTCTTAAAATAGCTGATTATCGAGAAGACAGTGCACTGGTTGAGGCATTCTTTCAGCCACAAAAATGTTCAAGGTCAAGAGACACATCTACAAACTGATTTTTTGCTTCTCACCTTATTGAATGCAACATGTGCCAACAGACTTTTGTTTCCCTCTCCATTCCCAATGTAGAGCAACAATGGCTCAGATTGATTTTGTATTTTCTGAAATGAGGGAATGTGTGGATGTTCATGTATACATGACCACTTACTTGCTTTAAAGTTTTGTTCTGAGATACTTATTTCTTAAATATAGAAATGTGTGTGGTTAATGTATCTTTCTGCACATTTTCAGTTCCTCCTAAAAAGTATTTTAATGGAAGAAGTGAAAGAAAAAGTTCTTCAAAAATTTAAACATTCAAAAATTATACTCCTAGGAACAGGAGATTTGATATATGGATCTCAGTTTTTAAATGGAACTGTTGAAAATCTCTGGCATGTGTTAAATTTGTCATTATTTTTGTATGTTTTTAAACACATCTGTTTAAAAACTGTTTTCTATAACCACAACAATCAGATTGCTCTTTATTGAAAGCTTAGATTTGTGTCTAATTTTCCAGAATCAGAACACACAATAGCTAGAACAAGAAAATACTCTTAACCTAAGAACTCATAATAAAATTATGAAAATTTTGATGAAGCAATTCGTTATGTCGGTTCCTGTTTTTTTTCCTCAGAATGGCTTCAATAAAGAACACCCAATTTCATCCAGAGGCTGTCAAGTTTTCTTTGAAAAATACCACAATCAATCATCCATAATGTTCCAGTTAATCTTAGAATCAGAGGGGACAAGGAACCACCTTAATCAGATGCTTAATACTGAGTAGCTCATGGTAATATATTTTCCAGTATTATAGCTAGATTAAATACTGCAATATTAAATTGCAATGAAATAATATTAAAGCAGAGGAATTGAAAATATTGCAAAAGGTTGTATAACAAATACAAAACCCAAAAAGAGGGAAAGGAGGGGAAGGGAAGGGAAGGGAAGGGAAGGGAAGGGAAGGGGAAAAAAAGAGAAAAAAGAAAGCAAAAAGGAGGTTACAATCAAATCTACACTTTTAAAATGAAGAACCTTCTTCTTTTTTTACCTTCTGAATATGACCACACAGATGGTAGAGCCTTATGGTTTCCAGGTCCTAGGGTGCATGCTCAGGAAAGCAGCATGCAATGGGTGATGCACAGGCCTTAGTGCTGGGATGCACTCAAATCCTGTGTCATCATTGTGACAGTCTTCAGAGCTGTCAAAGGTTATGATGTGATTTGTCCAGCCATGAGAAAAGCGTAACACCAGTGCTTAAAGTTCTAATGGTTCAAAAGCTGCAACTTCTAAAACAGCATCTCTGAAGGGAAGTTAGAAATAGTCTCCATTCACTATCATTGGAGGACATATACTATTTATTTAGGTATATCTTGATAGAAATATATTATTTCTCTAGTCCTTCCTCATTTTATCCACACAGAATTCTGTTATCCGTTTTCCCCTTCTAATATTTTCATTAACAAATCTTCATTCATATTCATCTATGTATTCAGTATTTGCTCAGTGTTATGAAGCTGGCAGGAAAGGCACGTATTTAACTGGAGATGGAATTTGGGATCATATTAATTAATTCATCACTATAAATCACTAGAAGAGAGCATGTCTTGTTAGCTTCAGTCACTTCAGTTAGCAATCAGTGGCTCATTAGCTTTAAAAATATCAACCTGGTTGAGGTATCATTGCTCTGCACAGTAGACTGATGAGTCACTTTAGAACAAATGCTACATGGCACACAGAAAAATTGCATTTATCCATTATCCCAGCTACATGCACAAAATCATATGGGAAAATCACTGGTAAAGACCCTGAGTCAATGACCAAAAAGCACAGTAACTGACCACAGTTTTTTACCTTAATTTGCTGCTAAGTGCTACTTAGCCCCAGTCCTACATGCCTTGTACATGCAATGCTCTGATTTGTCCTAATCGACAGAGTTCAGATTAGTTCAGAAGCAAATAATTCAGCCCTGTCCATCTTTGGTGCTATCAAAAGCAATTTTTCACCCATTCCCAAAGCTTAGTTTTATGATATAAGATGTATAAAATTAACCACAAATCCAACAGTGATACATAAGTATAATGCAAAAATTTAAAATATGTAAAAGAACATTTTTGAAGTGTGAACAACAACACTTTCAATACTAAATGAGTGTCCTGTAATTAATATGGTCAAATTTATGTAAGCATTAGCTGGTTTGAGCAGCTTTTTGTCCTCCAAAAGGACTACAATTTTACAGTGAGACAATTATTCAGTCATTTCTGCAGAGGTTTTCAGGTACCTAAATAAATTGAAAGAGAAGAGCACAAGCAGATTTAAGTAAGGGCTTGGCATTCATAAAAGGTTCTCTGAAGTGTCAGCCAAACGCAGTAGATGTAGTTTCTGAAAGACACAATTATGCCAAGACTGCAAGTGTAGGCATGAGAGCAACAAGCCTTCACTGTTTCTCAACACTGAGCATCAAGTTGATTTTAACAGCAAACATGTAAAAGAAGCATACACTTGTAAAGTTGGGGGGATTTACAGAGTGGAAGACCTAATTAAATGTCTATATCTGTTCTCACAATTTGCTGACTTGTCAAGCCACAAACTAAGGATGTTTGCTGGGCCTCTGCCTCCTGTTTCTTCATGTGGTACCCGGAGTGAAAAGCAGCCTGGAACATGTCATTTGCAAGAGAGAAAAAGGAAAGAAGTCAGCAGAAATAAAATCTCTGGCAGCAAGCTAGTACGGTACACGTGTGAGTGACATAGCATGCCCCCGGGCTCAGCCATCAGAAAACTATGTACAGTCCCATCCATCAGTTCCTATCTGCATAATGTCCTTCAAGGCATGAATTTCTCATGTTATGCTTCTGTTAACTTAAAGGTCTGTATCTTATAATCAGTATAATTCATACTGCTATCTTTAAGCTGCTACGGATAAATGTTTAATGTTCAAACCATTTTACCTGAGCTTCTACAAATTTGAAAGCATTCACTGATTTAAGTAGTAACCTTTCCAGTGAAGATCTTGGTGCATCTGGTCTTAGAGAAACATTGTAATTTTTCAAGGTAATTATGGCATATTTTTCAAATTAAATGTAAAGCCACGATCATCAAAATAGATATACCTAATGACCTCCCTTAGAATGCATGCCAGCAGACTATCACAGCTCATTCTTAATCATTAGATGGATTTTAATTACTAAAACAGAATCAATTTCTTTTATAATTGGGAACATGGGATGGCATCCACAGAAGTTTCTAAAAAAAATTACAACAGTCATGGATATTCACACATAGGTTATCTCTTTCTCTTCTGATTGCATTTAAAAATTCTAAATGTGTTTTTCTTTGATTAGCTTATTTTGGTGGCGGGTTCCTTTGATCCCAAATATTCAACACTGAACTGTGAAAACTGAACATAAAAAATGTCTGGGTTAACCTTCTCCAAGGTCAGAGTGCAGGCTGAGTGGAGAGTGACAGAGACCTTCAGTTTAATGCTTCATGCAAAAGTTGACCTTTCCCTTCTGTAAATCTTTGTTTTCCATCAGACTAACAGGAGTGGTTGTTTTTCTCCTAGACTGTAACCTGGCCTTAGTTGAAGATAGACACCTGGCACTCTTGGTCTTTCCTCAGAGGATTTGTCAATCTATAATCATGGCTTTGGATGTCACAGAAATTTCAGGAATGCTCGTCTTACTGGCAAAGACTGTCTGTACTGTGCTTCAGAAAGTGTCCTTCATTTTTGTCTATTACTATACATTTTCTGTCATGTGAACCCAGCCCTCAAGAAATGTGAGTGAAGTGAAAGCAATAGCCATGCAACAGATCCCACACTGGAAGCATGTGAATCACAGCAAGTAGTGGCACCTGCCTCCTTAAGTACTAAAATGTGTATGGAACTTTTCTTTGGATGGCTGGAGTGCCTTTGTTTCCTGTATTTTGGTGTGCTTTATGCTTTGAAATTCTGCTCATGACTTTCATGTCCTTGCTGTATCTGCCAGCCAGAGAAGAGATGATGAAAAAAATAGAAGAAGAAATGTAGATTAATCCTACTCTGACAGCTCTGGAGTGTGGTTGTTATCTGAACATATTTTAAAGATGCTGCATCTTAACCCGATTTGGAAAAAAAATTGTATATCATTAAAGCACATGAAGCTCATCTCCCACGCACACCGAGGAAGGCAGAGGGCAGCAGGAGAGCCCCAGTGCCCCAGTCAGACACATGAGCCCCTGCCCTGGCCCCCTCCTCCAAGCGATATCTTGGTGAGCACCATCACCATAGGTCTTACAGGATGGGGGTCATTGTTAGATGCAGGGGAAGAGCAACCTGGGGTTGTGCAAGACTTTTTATGGGAGAAATCAAAGGTGGGGAAAGGGAGACATTTAAATCAAATGGAGCAGAGAAGCAGTGAGATTAGAAGATTAGCAGAAGAATAAGGGCATAAAAGGTGTCAGTTGTCTGTAAGCAGCTTGCTGGTTAGCACGCTGGTCTGGCCATGTCCCGTGCCTGAACACCATGGTCTGTCCTGTCTTCTCATTAAATTTCATTTCTAAATCTTTTCCTGGATGAGGTTCTCTCTCTTCTGTGTGCATGTGTGTTTGGGGTCTGAGTGCAGCAAAGTGGAGTCTGCATGTGCTGGGCAGTCAATATCAAGCAGGACTAGCCAGTGAGTGGCATAGGAGCTTTAGAGTCAGATGTCTAAGATGGATCCTGGAGAGACCAGAGGGTCTGTGGGCCGACTATTGGAGGGTCAGGAGATTTCAGCCAGCTTCCAGAGAGTTTGTGCAGTCTGGGGATTGATGTGAGACCATTTGTGCATGTGTACATGAGGCAGGGCTGGCTAGGGCATTCCTGCTGGGGAAGTGCCACTTTTTGATCCCAGCTGCTCAGGGGATCTGTGTGTGTGTGTGTCTGCCTGTGCTGCTGTGTGCAGAGGTCTCTCCCTGCAACCAAAGTGGGATTGCAGCATTGAGGGCTTCTGTGTGCAAGTGCCAGCCACTGGGAAATCTGGGATACAGGGACTGACACTGGGCAGTGTCTGAGTCTAGTGCCAGAGCGATCCACATTGTACGTGTTTTTAGATATTTTCCCAATAATGGGCCTCCATCTTGCTCAGCCAGAGAGTGAGAGGGATCAGTCCATTGGCACTGCGTGTGATCATGTGCCAGCTGCATTTTCTGTCTGTGTTGGTCTGTGCTGCCAGCTGTGTGTACACGTGTATATGCACGGTGTGCATGTGTGCCTGCTGGGAACACGCTCAGCCTTTCTTCTGGGTGGACCTGGGGACAAGTAGCAAAAGCTTCACTTCTCTCAGGCTATGAGATTTGGCAGCAACTAATGTTAAATAAATCTGACATATGCAGTGAAAAAGGATGAATGTGTCAGTGGGAAAATTTCAGACTTTTCTTTTTCCTCTACCTGTACGTTAGGCACAAGCAATAAATCTGATATCCTCCACCTGAAAGACTGAGAGCATCATCTTTGTGAAATCTCTCGGTCCTAATCAGTGAATATGTCTCATGTGATTGCTTGCCACAGCACAAGGTGCACCTCCAGCAAGCCCAGTGACAGAATCTGGACCTGATTGCAATCAGCAGTAGTACCAAAATCTTACAGAAACCCAGACCTTGGCCCTGTTACACTCTTAGAATGTGTGAATGTGAGAGTGTCATCCTCTGTACTAAATGGGGTAAAGCTACTGCAGTATTAGGTGCTATTGCTATGCTTTGGTAGTGTAAGTTGTTTTGTTTTGCACTGGAATTATTTGAAATTATAATGATGAAGGAGCTATGTGCCTGTCAATGGGATTATGCACAAGGATATGCAGGTCAATGTATTTAGCCAGGGTGTTAGAAGGATGGTGTCCTAATGAGGTGGTCACACATCTGCCTTTTTTTCTGTCTGCTCATATGTATTATGTTACAGAAACAAGCTTAGTGTTGTACTTTATTCTTCATATAAGACACAGATTTTTTTTCCTGCCTACAAACAATTCATGTGAATCTGGCAGGTTAAAAGAAGGAGATTCAGGGATTTGTATATTCAGATTAAATGAAGATTTCTTTGAAATATGCCTGTTTCATTAGTCTTAGAAGACCAAATGTGCAGTGATACATTATTATGGCATGGAGTTAGGCTCTATGGTTCTGTCATATCCCTTTCTCCAAGCTACATTTGATAAAAGAAGCAAGAAATACATAGGTATTTGAGTATTATCTCAAATACTTTGTTATCCTTGTCATATTAGAATTTCTTTAATTTATTTAAAGCCAGGGCATGCTCTGTAACTTATCAGAAATAAAAAAAATTAGTCTAAATATATCAAAGATGAGTACATTAAAAATAACAACTGAAAATAAAGCCAAAATATATTAAAAATGTACTAATGAGTAGACTTTAAAATATATGCAATGCTTTGCATTAATTAAGCTTTTTAAGCTTAAGTCAAAAAGCATGGTAGATAAAAACAGAAAATGAAATGTGTGGTAGAAAGAGAACAGAGCCATCTGCCTGCTTACTGATGTGAAACAGGCATTTGGAGAGTTAAATGGAAGATAACAGTTTACAATTTTTGCTGGACCTCAAGCACTTTGAATCAGGCTGTTTCCCTGAGCTCCAGTGACATTTAATGATATTTTTAGTACTTTTCTAGATGGGCTAAAAATTATGCGTAGGTGGTGGATTATTCAGGGATCTCTAGTCCTCTCTAGATAGTGAATTTCGATTTATGAGAAAAATACAGAGAAAAATCCCAATGCCCAATTAACTAATTTTTCCTTCAGGTCAGAAATACCATTATACCCCATGCATTCTGCATGTGAGAAATAATTACCATTCTAGCACAAAAGGTGCTGTTTCTTTAATCATAAACGTTTGTAGTTAAACTTCTCTTTAAAAAGGTACCTATTAGAGCTAAGATCCATAAACATTATGCCATGAATTCCAGGTTAGGGACACCTAATACTGCTACACTGTAGATCAGCATAAGATGTGTAAAATTGTGTCACACCGCCTAACTTTAGGCTTCTGCAACAGCAGGGATCTGTATGTGGGACAGTTGTCCAAACTCCCTTTATAGTCAGAGGAGAATAAGAGTGCTCCTAGAGAGTGATTCATCTGGCCTATTTTAGATGTCAACCTTGGGAGGAGATGAATCAGAGTTTGGAAATACTTATTTGTTTCCAGTGACTATAAAAGGAGTTGCTATAATAAGCTCAAATGTGGATGTCTCCACTGTAAATGCACAAAATTTGAAGTGATGAAGCCCACCTCTAGTCCAGTAATGAGGAGTATCTTCCTTCCTGAATTGTCCTATTAAAATCAGTGGTACAGAGTGAAACAAAAGTACTAATTGCAGATGCTTTATTTCTGAAAAATTTGCAGGATCTATAAAAATTTTGAATAAATGTACCAAAGCTTCAGGAAGCAGGAGGGAAATACTCCTATGTGCAGTTTCAGGGAAACTGTAGGGAAATCATGGTAAGTAAACAAATAGTTGTATTGAAAGTGGAATTAATGAAGCTTAGATTCCTTTGGATTTGTGTTTCATGCTTGATTTATTTTTAAAGTGAATTTTGATACAGCTGCTGTTAAAACTCACTTATTAGACATCCAAGATTCTTCAGAGGTGAGAACCATCCTGACTACCTCAACCAGAGGAAAAGCTCTGGTGAGAAGACATGTATTATTGGCTCTGGAGCAACCATGTATGGAAAAACTCTTGTCTGAAAAGTTGATTCTCCAGTGCCTAGCAAGACATACGTGTACTTTGGCTTTGTTCAAGTGTTGATGGAATCTCTCTTCCTTACCTAGACAGCTACTAGCACGAAATGTCTGGGGATTTTGAGACCTCTTCTGCTCTATCAAGTTTAACTAAAATTTGCCAGCAGATATTCATTGAAAGTAATAAGGTAAACTAACAGAAAAATGCAGGGTTTTGCACTGATGCACCTGTGCATTTGCATTGAAAATAAAGGGAGAATAATAGGATGTAATTTGTGTAGGCCATTATAAAGATCCTTTCAGAAATCTAATTGCTGAGGACTTCACGTTTTACATCTTATTTGAGAGATCCCCTTCAGTCATTTTATGCTGCTTAAAAACATTCTAAGGTGAATAGTTCAGCACTAACAAAGCAAAGTGCCACCTGCTGCTCTTTACATGTCTTATATCAAAGTTGTGAAATGACCTGACCCAAGATCTGGAAAATATTTAACTACTTGATTTCACAAGGGTGTGTGAGAAAATGTCTTTCTTTCATAATTACACTGTTCTCGTATTAAACTAATTTTCAACCCAACTTCCATTGGTCCTGCTCTTGAGAATTCAGATACGTATTTGAAATTTTATATTTTTGAATATGTTTTTGAAATTTGGAGGTTTTTTAATATTTACATGCTGTTTTCACAGCATCTCATTTCATTAACTGCTGGAAGACAGAAATGGATCCATTTTGTCATGGTTTATTCAATGTTTCTGAGAAAACAGGCTGAATGTAATCTTTTTCTCCTCTTCACATCTCCTTGTTCTCCTGTTTCTTTATCAGAGAAATGACATGTGGTAGTTGTGGTAATCTAATTACTGGCATAAATTCAGGATAAAGCTGTTACTCCATGCTGCAGCTCTCAACATCTGTCAGACTCTATGACAGCATACATGATATACTCCAAACCACAGGAAATCTCAGGCATCTATTGTGTATCTAGATATTTTCACTACATGCTTCACTAGGGTAGCACAGCAATTAGACTGAAGTAGCAGGGCAAGAAACAGCCTAGAGATGCATACATTGAGCATTTCTCTCTTGTGATGTACAGAAAGGGAAATAAATTTTGAACAAGGAAGAAGTCTGAATCCTGCAAAACCAGGAAGGTTGTGGCAAAGTAAAGAATTGCTTCCAAAGCTATGCCTACATAAAATGTTATGATTACTGTATTTGCATGAACTATGTAAAATCAGTGTGCTGGAGTGCCACATTATGACCTTCCAGGCTTTAGGCTTATTCTTTGATCTTATGTAAATATAAGAGAAGGATCTATAGCACTTGGAAGAAACATCACTTTACACATATTGCTTAGAGTACTTGTATATATGTCTCTGGTGACACATTCAGAGATGTGTCACCAAAATCAATTTCAACAAATAAAGATCAGTACTTCACAGTCTAAAACCTCTTAGCTATAATGATCCATATTTATTCCACAGCAATCAAAGTAGAAAAATAAAAAATATAAGGATTAAAAGTAAGTGTGTATAGGCTGAAGAAAGAAATGCCTTCTATAAGTGCAACCTACAATCTACCATTTTCCCTCTCTCTTTCTTCATGGGGACCATATTATTTTTACATCAGTGTAAAAATCAGTGAAGAATGATTAATCTTTTTCATACATTTGTTATGGAGTATTACATTTGGTCTGGAATTTGTTTTGTGTTCTACCTTCAGAGTTCATTAGCTGCTGCCTTCCTTGACACCAGAACTCTGTGCTTTTGGTTTTCACTGAAACCCTTATAATAGAATTTACTGAAATGAAATTACTAGATTCTTGGGTTTATGGACCGAGACTGGCACCTTCTGGTGAGTGAATTTAAATTCACTGCAGAAATAGATATCCTAACAGACTGTGCTTTTAACAAGTTGCTATTTAGAAGTATTCCAGTATCCTAGATTTTTTATGACTTAGTTTAAATATATGAAGTCATCATATTTCACAATACATGTACATTAATACAACTATGCATAGATTTATCTGTAAGTTTATCATTTTATTATTTAATGGTCATCAAATTGAAAAAATATTACATATAAATTTATTTTTGATTTTGACACTAGCAAACTGGCTAATATGGTGGATTTTTAAAGTACAATGGCAGTTATTTGAGCTTATGGAACAATAGAAATAGGATTTAAACTTGAAAAACACCATTAGGGAAGAGGTGCACTGTTTCAGGCATTTTTACTAATATGTTCTAAGACAGTACAGATATGTCTACAAAAGCTGGAATGCTGGTCATTTGGGATCACAAATCAGAGTATATTTTGCACACATTTTGGATTTGTTTGAATTGGTGCCATGATTAGAGACACTTCTGTCACATATTCTCAGCTACCAACAGATCCCAAGATAAACTTTGGTATTTAGCTGTCCACACCAGAACAACCCATTAAATCTCCATGACAGCAAACAGAAAGTCTCCTGCAGAGCTATTTGGATGGATTTTTTAATATATGTTATAAATGTCACAAGGAGGGAAAGAATAAACTTTTCTTGTTTTGGGGTCAGACAGCCTAGCTTTCATGTGCAGCAGCCATTGAAATAGGGAGCAATACACACAGCTAGTCTCCTTGAAAAGTGGTACATGTTGTCCAGCACAGGCAGCTTTCTAACATTTCAGGCAGAGATTGATTTATGTCCTCTAATCCACCTCTACAGTGCTAAACTATACGCAGGAGATGGCCTGAATTAAAAATAGAAAGTATCTGGGGGAATGTTTGAAGGATTCTTAGGGATACTTGATTCTTACCCTTTTTGTTTGTTTGTTTTGTGGGATTGAAATTCCTGCCTGACCTAGAATGCTGGAAAAATGCATAGTCAATGTCCATTAATTAATTTACTAATCAAAATTAAAATAG
Organism: Erpornis zantholeuca; assembly: GCA_013400515.1. Taxonomy (NCBI): domain Eukaryota; kingdom Metazoa; phylum Chordata; class Aves; order Passeriformes; family Timaliidae; genus Erpornis; species Erpornis zantholeuca. Next base: position 44,286 of record VZTN01030551.1, on the reverse strand, counting down.
CAGTCACAGGCTCATTCAGTTCCTTGTACTCCGACTTTTGTCCTTTCCCCTAGCACCAGTATGAGCCACTCACCTTAAAGGTGATTTGTATTAACCCAATTCTGATAATTATGTCACTTTCCAAAACCATTCTTTTTAATCCCCTATTAGTGCCAATTCCACCATAGTTTTTAAACTCCAGGTAGTTATTTGTACAAAGAGAAGTGTTGCCAAGTCCAACAGATGATTTCACACAAGTCAAGCAACAGCCATCACTCGGCAACTCATTAATGCCTACA
>VZTN01030551.1:3694-39503 GCA_013400515.1 Erpornis zantholeuca | reverse complement strand
GCTATATCCAGGTTCTCTTGGTACACAGCTTTGAGGCTTCAGGGAGCTGTGGTGAAGTAAGTATTTACCAGTACTCAGTCATTCACACTTAGGAAAAATCCAAGATCAAGGTATGTTGTTAGTTAGGATTGTGAGTTAATAAATATTACCAGAAAATGTATCTATAATAAGCTAAGCATTATTATTATTCTATAATTGGTAGACCATGGAATAATAAAATGAGAATCCATAATTTTTTACGACATTGCAGAAGGAAGAGCTGCAAGAAAAAGTTGAATTGCACAGTAATTCATGTAGATTAGATGATCTTGCTTGCTGACAGAGTTCTGAATTTATGGATAGAGTTGAGTATTTTTACACATTTATCAGGCCTACTCTGATGTAAAGATGTTGTGAAAAGACTCTTCACAGCATCTGAAATTTGGAACAGTTGAGACAAAGACTGAGCATTTTGAATCACTAAGTACCAACATGAGATCTCATAGTTAATGTTATCCACAGGAAGCCACTTGCTTATTATCAGCAGCAGTGTCTGTCCTTTATCAGTGCCTATGAAAGTCAGTGGGCACATCCTCTGCTGGATCAGTCATCCTGACTTCAATGGAGCCATGGCAGTCCATACCAGACATATATATCATTCCAATGAAAATACTCCACTTCCTACTGCAATGGGCTTTAGATCAATACCATAGTTAATAAGTGAGTACATTACACTTGGAGTCAAAAGTAGAAACAAATCCTAAAACTAAAAAAACGTGCATTAGACTGTTGTCAATAGTAGTAACAGAGCTAATGAGCACAAATCTTCCTTCACTCTATTTTACCTCACATTAACATAGATGTAGATGAGTTGCTGTTATTTGTAAGTTGTTACTCTTTCATATCCAGGTCAAAAATGCAGGGGGATAAAAGTGATTACTTGATTTACATATTGAAAAGTTATGAAATATTGCTCATTCCAGCAGCAATTTCAGCAGAAGAAACTACAGTATCAAATGAAGTTGAAATTCAGATGAACTCTTTCAATTCACTTAAGAAAGAATGGCCCAAATACAAATGACAATCTATTTACTGCTTTGCCAGTGTAATCAATCTGCTTCTTTGCCATGGTAGAGCTCTTCTCAGTCCTTTAGAAGGAAGTAGAAATGCAGCCTACAGCTATCTGCAAGAGAGTCAGTCACTTCAATGTAACTTTAAAAAAAGCTGGCTGGCAGACAGGGAGCTGGTCTCCACAGTGGTAATTTTATAACAAAACACAAGTGTCAGGTAAAATTACATCTGGCAACTAGACTTCCACCACTTTATTCTTCCAGTCAGACAAATAGAAATATTATCTACAGTCCCTTCATTACAGGTTATTCATCCAAAATACACAATAATTTTTCATTTGTTTCATATAGTTTTCATATAGTTTACAACATTCTTTCACACACTGTGATATTTCTATGCTTCTAATTTCAAAATCCTTTTAAGAAACACTTGTCCCGTGTTCTTTTTATTCCTTTGTTAAAGGGGCTCTATTAAAATTATCATAGCTATTATTCCAAACTACAGAAATGACACCTGGCAGAACTGAAATCGTTGATCACTTCCCTCATCTCCTTAAAAATCTGTGCTTGGGTAGTCCAGCTGCACCTCCTAAGCTTAGTCATAAGCAGGCCCACAGCAGATTTTAAGACATGAGACTGCTGCTTGCTTCGTAGAGCAGCAAAGGACAGCAGGATGTTGAAAGTTAATGAAAGAAAATGCATTTAGCAAACAATATGTACATTCTCAACCCACAATGGGTTTCATCTCACCAAATTTAAAAATATGAAACTACACATTCAAATCTAAGATGGTGGCCTAGAGTGCCTTTAGAGTCAATAAAGAGAAACAGGCTTCTCACTGAAAAGAAATAGGCATGTTTGTCTCCAGTCAGAGATTTCTGAGAATGCCAGATAATTGCCCAAAATAAGTGTTTTCTTATGATTGGAGCAGAGACATGTTTTTTGCTTCTCTTGGCAAGCAGAAGTCTGCAGTGAGAGCCTAAGAGTAATCTGTCAGGAACAAGTTTGAAGGGAAATATGAGGAGGGGCTTTTAAAGTGTTAGAAGAGTAACAGTTAGGAAACACCAGCAACAGGAACATCTAATTACCTTGCTGGGATATAGATATAAATAAATTTTAAAATATCTGTAAATTAAGGATTGCAATAGTTCTGCTTCTTAGGGAACAATGAACATCAAAAAGGTCTCAACAGAGATTCCCCCTACACTTTTGAATATTCAGCAGATCAATAGGTTTTTTACAGACTTCACAGAATTGAATTCTTTCAGCAGTACAATGCAGTATGTCAATCTTTCAGTACTTGGCACTGACTTTCACAAAACCAAGCTGTCAGAAGCCCTGAAGAAGCACTGAATCAATGGCAAAGAGCTTTGGAGAACAGAACAGACACAGCTGTCCCTACTGACACACAGCTTTTTCCACCATCACTTCAGCTCTCATTGTTCTCACAACATGCATGTAGGGTCACATGCTGTTGGATCACCTCTGCTGGGTTAACAAGCTCTCTTTGCCTCTATCCTATCTGATTACACTCCCAAAACAATGTGTCAGAGAAACTGACAGAACAATGACCTGGCTGACAACTCAAAGAACAACCACAGTTTTCTCAAGTTTTTGAAGCAGCAATAAAGAAGAAACAGAAAAAATCTGGTGTGACCCAGGTCCATATATGCTTAGTAAACACACCTCAGTTTAGGGGAATAAAACAAAAGAGGCTGTATATGTCTGGGCAGCTCTCATTCCCCAAACCTCGGTTCTGCCCTGCAAGAGGAGGTAGAGAAGTCAGGAATTAAGCTGAGCCACAGAAAAAGGGAGGTGAAGGAAGAAGGTGTTTTAAGACTTCTTCCTATTTCACATCATTCTGCACTGATCTGACTGGCAGTGCATGAAAACCGGCAGTTCCCTCAAGTCAAGCCTGTTCTGCCTGTGATGGCAACTGCTGAGTGACCTCCCTGTCCTTATGTTGACCCACAAGGTTTGTTGTGTTTACTTGTCCTGCTTACTTCCCCGAGGAGGGGAGTGATGAGTGGCTTGGTGGGGACCTGACATTCAGCCAGGGCCAGCCTCCCTACTTACCATTTACCTCAAAGTGCTGTTTGTGACGAGTCCCATGGAAACCCTCTCTAACAATCAGTTTTCTTATACAGAGGTATTCTGGACAGTCCTCATCTGATGCTAATTGAAACATCCTTCAGAGCATTCTATAATGGTCAACTTTTAGATTAAGATGTGGTCAGAATAGTACAAAATAGATGCTCTGTAAACAAAAAATGCCTATCCATTTGCTAGAGCAATACTCGAATAGTAAATATTTTAATTAATTGAACTACTAATTGCTCATAACATCCTATGACAGCAGAAAAATGGTCTTCCTTTCACTTGATCCCCTAGCAGCATTAGTAAGTTCCCCATTTTCTTGCTTTTTATCTTGAAATCCTCTGCAGAATTTGGTTACAGGGCTTTACCAGCTCATCTAAGCTCTCTGGGATTTTCTTGTCACTACTGTGTCATACAGTCAAGTGGCCTCCATGTCTTCCCCAGGGAGTTAATATAACATAAATGTCCCTCAGAAATATGTATACACTAGGAAGCTATGTCTGCTTCCTTCTGAGTTTGCTTGCACTTGACACTACCAAAGACTGGCACGGTCACGATCCTGGCCAATATCTAGGAAGAAAAGCAGTAAGACATGATCTGAATAAAATAACCATTCAGGATGCCAACATTAGGATAGGAACAAAGACCTTGATTCTGAGGTGCACCTAGTGCAACATGGTCACTTTAACCCACGCCCTAGCAAGTGAATGATCCTGTGGCCTTGTCCACAGTGGACAAGTGGCGGTGCTGGACCTTGAGATCTGCAGATATATGTAGTGCTCTTAGCTACTTTTACATAAATATTTTTCTGTTTGGGCCATAAAGTGTGCAATAAGAGAATGAGTTAGAGCCAGGTATGTACTAGGGAGGGCTGGTGTTGTTGGGATCCCAGGGGCTGTGGGATAGCTTTCCTCCCATGGTGTGTATCTACTGTGTTCAATATAGAGAGAGCATAAATACCCTGACACATTATCAGCTTAAGGAGGATCATGTGGGTCTACTTGATTTGAGACTCTTCAGAATAATTACCAGACACAATTATCACAGAGTACAGTCTCTGTACCATGGCAGCATTTCTGTTCCAATCAGTAGCACATCACTTTTTTATAGTTCTTACATGAAAATTTACTTAATGTTGTTTAATTTGCTTCTACCTTCCAATCTTTCCAGACTCTCTTCTATTTTTTTCTAAACTTTCTCTGCCATTAATTTGTCAGACTAGCTTTATTTCTGTGTGCCTTCTCTCCCAGATTTGACGTCTGTCTCTTTTTCTCCATCTAAAATGATTTCCTCTTATTTCCCTGTTTCACCATTCCCTCAGCCAAATTCCTTGAGGAACTGATATGACATTAGTAGGATATCACTTCATTTATGATTTTGTTATATTTTATATCTTTTTCCACATTTGTACTTGTTTCATTTCTTAGATCATAGAATCATTAAGGTTAGTAAAGGTCTTTAAGTGCAACCATAAACCTAACACCACCAAGTCCACCAACAATACACTCATGGGGCAGGGGCTTTCCAAATTTTATCTGTGCTTACCTTACTGGTGTTCTGTTATCCATTTATTCTACATGGTAAAAGTTTATGAACAGTAAATGATATCATTGGGAAGCTTAGAGCTAAAGAAAACATGAAAAAGCCTACCAGACAATGGAAAATACAGATTCAGTTCTGCCATCTACCACAGACCTCTGTGTCTGTATGACCAAGCTACAAAATCTGGGGAAGTATCCATTTCTCAAACTCTTATCTGTCCACACACATCCCACGCATGTCTGAAGATGGACAGCAGTGTTGTTACAGAAAGCCAAGGAAGATCTCAGTCCCACAGCATGGTTTTTATTTGAATAACTTCAGAGAGTCATCTATGAGACTCTAAAAATGAGAAAAACAGCATTTAAATTTATACCCACTATTTAATAAGTTATTAGAGGAAGAAATGGATGCATTGAATTTGGGAGCTTTAGGAGAGCAGGTAGGCAGGTGAGTTCAGCAAAAGGTTGGTTGAATTCATCAAAGAACGTTGGTTGAATTAAACTCAGCAGAGGTTTACTGACACACAGGAAATTGCTGTGTTTAAGACAGAAATTACAAACACCAATTAAAGGAGAGATCTGATATGACTTCATTAAGTCATTTCATTTCCAAAGTGGTCTGCTTTGTTTCTGGCTCTTCACTAGTAGGTAACAAGAAGTGGCAAGGAATCAACAGTGCTGCCATGGTTGGAAACTGTATTAATGATTTGCCAGATGTCTTCAGTGGAGTGAAGTAGGAAAATGACAAGTTCTCCCATCATCATTCACATTTAATCTAAAATTTTCATGCAGCTACTGGCTGCAGGCCAGGGGGATTTTTTAACCAGTAGAAGTTACTAGCCTAGATAGTTAACTATAAATATGGATAATGCACAAAATTTCATCCTCAAAATGGGTCAGTGATTTCTTTTCCAAACAAAAGATATGAATGCAGGTCCTTCAAACTCTAGAGCAAAATTATCATGGAAAGCTAGATTGTTCTGTCTGGTTAAAATGTCATACTTGCTCTAAGGAGTCCTGATTTAGCTTTAGTTAACATCTATCTGTCTACTAACTATCTTGTTATAAAGTGTAAATAATAAATAATGTTTTTGTAAAACCCATGGGAAACCTACTGATGAGTTGTGTTTACATTGAATCAGTATAACATTTAAAAATTATCAACTTATGTGTTCAAATGCAAGATGAGCTATAGCAATATATATCTAGCTATATAGCTATAAATTGGTATTAATGTGATAAAATATGACACACTAGTCACCCAAACACATTTTTAACAATTCAAAAACAAGTCACTTACCTTTTAGAAATTAAATACTTTTATTTTTAATACTTTTATTTTATTTTTAAAGCCTCTCAGCTTTTCAGTGTGTTTAAACAACTACAGAATACTGCCAGTCAATATTTTATGCAAAATTATGATTCTAGAAAATCAAAGAATTTATTAGAGATTACTTCCTTACCCAGCAGAAATGATGGAAAGGATTAAAAATTTTATTAATTTTATTTAGTTTTGTTTATTTTATTGTATTATTTTATTTCATTTTGCTGAGATATTATGGGTAATTAAATAAAAAAATATAAAGCATAATAACACATCTCAACAAAGTAAAATTATGAAGTTCAGTTGAAATGTTTTGGAATATTTTTTCCTACTTAGCATGAAGTTCTTCGAAAGTCTTTCTATTCCACTGGAAATACACAATTATTTACATTATCTATGTAAACAAGCTCAGCACTTATTTATCAGCTTCCAAAATATGTCCTTGTTTGCATGACTTAATAGCCTTAATCTGGCAAGATATTAGTCAAATGCTATCCTTTGATGTAAGTTTAAAGAAACTGGTTTCAGAACACTGAAGCAATCAGAATGCCCCACATAATCATGTACACTGTTGCTAGCTTTGCTATGGGACAGGACAGTCTCATAATTCATTATTCTTTGACTTAAAAAGGAAACATTTTAAGCAATACATTTAACAAACTGATAATTAATCTTAGGGTCAAGTAAGTTTAGGTCTAGTAAGTTTCGAAGTTTGGGTTGTTTTGTTTTTTTTTTTTTTCCCAGCTGAACCTCTCTATGAGAAATGCATTTAGAACCAGTTCTAACGCTCGAAGTCAATCAAAGAGACTATACTCTGTGGTGGTCAGTGGGCCCATTAATCAAGGGGCCATGAGAGCCCTATGGAGGAAAGGATTTGAAGAGGCATCCCCCAGGTTAGGGTGACAGAAAGAGGCATCTCCCAGGGATGTTTGTTGTGTTATGTTAATGTACCCCAGTTCTGCTTCCCCAGTTGGCCTGCTGGCCTCTCTGCCCCTTCCCAGCATATGTGTCCCTGCTCCAGAATGTTCTCCCTTCCCTGCTCCCCCACCAACCCCTGTTCCTCAGCCACTCCCTCTCTATTTCCCCACTGGCTCCCATACACCAGCCTCACCTGTGTACTGCCCCTGTGCCTTCTGATCATTGTCCCTCAATGCTCTCCCCTCCCCATGTCTTCCCCGTCCTTAAACCTGGATCCTCCATTGTTCTTGGCTTTTCTTTCCTGGACTCCTCCACATGTGTGGGTGCAATAAACCTCTCCATGGAACCCTGTACAAAGATCCTTGCTGGCTCTTTGCAGTCGACCTTATTTGGAGCTATCTGGTGTGTGTGTGCCGGCACTGCCGAGTGGCTTCCCTGCGGAGACGCTTCCGGAAGGTCGTGGCATCATGCCACCCTCACCCGCCATGATAATACTTGAGTGCTTTTGTGGAATTGTTCTTAGTGGGGTGTTATTAATACATATCTTGTAGGATTAATGAGTGATAAATTGGAAGTAATAACAGGTTTTTTTACATTACTTTTTAAAATTAATGTGACTGGAATGTTAAAATAATTTTCATCGTGGGACCGCATGCAAACACTGACAATTGTATAGCAAGGATGACATCCATTAATAGAGCATCATTATCAACTGGCTTTATTATAGAATTTTAGAGCCCTACAATAGTTTGACTTGGAAGAGACCTTTAAAGATGATCTAAACCAAACCCCCTCCAATGAGAGTGACATCTTCAACTATATTAAGTTGCTCCAATCAATCTAGCCTTGAATGTTTCCAGGGGATGGAATATCTACCCCCGTTCTGGTCATCTTATTAGAGTGTTTCATCAATCTCATTGTAAAACATTTTGCTGTTGTATCTAGTTCAAAACTACCCTCTTTTCTAAATGGTTTCTAAAACCATTCTTCCTTGTCCTATCCCAACAGGCCCTGCTGAAACCCTTGTCTCCATCTTTATTGTAAGACACCTTTAAGCATTCAAAGGCTGCAATAAAGTCTCCACAGAGCATTTTCTTCTCCAAGCAGAACAACCCTATTCACTGGAGAGGATCATCTTTGTGGACCTCCTCTGGACATAGACTTCAACATGTCTATGTCTTTCCTGTACTGAAGATTCCTGAACACAGCACTCCAGGTGGGCTCTCTCAGGGCAGAGTAGACTGGTTGAATCAGCTCCCTTGGCCTGCTGGCCATGCTGCTTTTGATACCACCCATGATATGGCTGGCTATCTGAGATATGAGTGTACATTGGTGGATCATGTCCATCCTTTTATCCACCAGTACCCCCAAATCCTTTTCCTCAGCTACTCTCAATAACATCCTCCCCTAGATTGTATTGAACTGGGGGATATGACTTAATATTTGAAATAACTTAGCAGCATTGTGCTTGTAAGGACAGAATTGAATCCAAAATATCTCTCTGAATTAGCCCAGGAGATATTGCAACAGAAGATGCTCTTTAAAGGTTTCTGATTTAACATGAGAGCAATGACAGAATTACTTTTGCTTCTGTTGATATGTAGAAGCCATGGTCGGTAGTGTTGAAAGGCATATGTGGTGTCAGGAAGCAGCACAGTTGTACTCACTGATGAATGCAAGATGCCTGAGGCAAATCAGGGCTTTGGTGCATGTTCTTTAGGGATACACCAAGGCAGAGGTGTTAGAATGTGCCTGAAGGTGAAACTGAAGGAGGTGGGAAACAGAAGGATGCTGAATATCTGGACTTGAAATGAAATACACAACTGTTACCATTCAGAAGGAAAATGAATGTGGTGAGCTCCTTTTTGATAGCGCTTAACAGTGAAATGCCTTCCTATGTTAAGGCAAACATGGTAAATCTTGATTTATCAGTATCTTAGGTACAATCATACAGCCACTGAAATGCCATATGTGACTACTTAAAAAAAGAAGAAAAAATCAAGCCTGCTAATGCCATTATAATTAGCACATGAGTGCATGATTGTAGCACACAAGAGAAACTCACCAATCAAAAATGAAAACCTGAGACATGCATTAGTGGTGTCTGATAAGGGTTTCAGACATGTGGAGATACCTCATAAAATCTTATTATTTGAGTATTACACAACCTCACTCCAATAGCTCGTCTCTGTATGAGAAATACATCATACACAGAATCATCTGGGGGATCTGGAAAGCGAAGTGAGTAAGAAAATGGTCAAGCAGATGCATGCTTTTTTCATCTATATTTAGCAGCAAATCCTCATCTGTCTTTGATTTCATATGTTTCTTATTTAAAGGCCTGGCTTAGAATAATCATAACCAAAACACACAAAGGTTCTCTTTCAAGTCTGTGAGTTACAGCCTTCTTGGCTGAAAATTATTGACCTGAAACGCAGCTTCACCTTATGTGTACAAAAATAAAAGTGTTCTGCTATTATTTTTTTATGAGTACTGTCACACAATCCCCAAAGTGGCACTGGCATCACACAGCTCCTTCTCTCCAGTTCTCTACAGGTCAACATTTTCTCTGATAAAAAATGTAATTATTTTAAAGGAAGTTCAAGTAAGAATATTCACTCATGCAATTCCCACTCACCACAGTTTCTGATGCCTTCCTTGGCCCCAGGCATTTCTAGCTTCCCCTCTAAGGAAAGAAAGACAAATAAATCAAAAAATCTGTAAGGCAAATTTAAGATTACATTTAAGTTAACGAATTTTAAATCTGATCTTGATGGATGAAAACTTGAACATGAGAGAGCAATGTGCAATTGCAGCCCAGAGATCTAACCACACAGCTGTATCCTGGATGGCACCTAAAGCAGTGTGACCAGCACATTCTCTACTCTGTTTACGTGAGACTCCACCTGGAATACTGCATCCAGCTCGCAGGTCCTCAGCACAAGAAGGACTGTAACCTGTTAGAGTAGGTCCAGAGCAGGGCCACAGAAATACTCAGAGAGATGAAACACCTCTCCTATGAAGAAAGGTGGAGAGACAGGGTTATTCAGCTTGGAGAAGAGAGGCTCTGGGGAGACCTTACTACATATAGAAGGGGTTTATAGGAAAGATGAAGAAGACTTTATGTGTAATGAGTGCTTACAAAAAAGATAGAGAAAGACTTTTTACCAAAGTCTTTTGAGACAGAGCAAGGGGAAATGGTTTTAAACTGAAAGAGGGTAGGTTTAAACAAGTGTTCTGGTCCCAGCAGGGACAGGGCCTAATTTTTTGCCGTAGCTGGGAGGGAGCATAGATAGGACACAGAGGTTACTCTATACCACCTCACAACAATGCTGGGGACAGGGGCAGGGACTCCCTTCCAGGGAGAACAGGTTCCTTCCTGTGCAGCAAGTGTGGCAGACAGCGGTTTGGCTAATGCTGGTTCCGAGCCAGAGGGACTGGTCGGCGTGGCGTGGCTGCGGTCGGATATTGTCCATTGTTGGGGGTTCTGGAGGGAGCAGTAATGTTCCTTTCTTCTTGTACCATCTCTCCTTAGCTTTGTTGGTGTTACTTTCTGTTTTCTTACCTCATTTTCATTTTTCTGCCTCCAATGCTCCTCTCCAGCCTGCCACGNGTTCTTATCACAACCCATGATCTTCCCCTTTTGTGCCTCCAGTGCTCCTTTCCAGCCTGCCACAAGGCCGAAGGGGAAGAGGAGAGAGGGAGCAAGCAAATGGAAGCATGGCTCAGAGTTTCAGTGGGAACACTGAATTGGGGAGTACCATTTCTAAAAGAATTCCACAACAATTAGACCTAAGGAAAAAAATTTTTACAGTGAGGTTGGTGAGGCACTGTAACAGGTTACACAGAGCACCTGTGAAAGCCCAGTCACTGCAAGTGTTCAAGGCCAGGTTGCATGAAGCTTTGAGCAACCTGATCTAGGGATAATTGTCACTGTCTGTGGCAGAGATCTTGAACTAGATCTTTAAGATCCTTTCAAACAAAATCATTCTATAATTCTATAATATTTAAAGTCACTTGGCCCAGATGGAGATGATTCGTTTTTTTTTTTCACTCCACTGACAAAGTGTAAGTCACACCTTTTTTCAGACAGCAGAAAAAATGTAAGATGCCTTCCACAACTCCACAGCAAATAAACATTTCAGCAAAACCTTAATCATAGTAAAAAGGAAGTTTTCTCTGTAGAGTTACAGGAAATTAACAATGTCAAATAGTGTTTATTAAAACTCACAAAAATACAAAGTTCTGGTCAGTCTACAGAAGCAAATAAAACAAAGGATGAAACTAAAACATGTGACAAAAAATTATTTCTTGATCTCTTGCTTTTTTCAGAATTTTCACAGAGGGTCTGTAAAAGCCCTTGTACCGCCAATCTAAAATTAATATTTTTCTTAAAAATATGTAAGTTGTATTGGCTAATTAATTACAGAATATAAATATAAGTTGTCCAGAGATCTCATAATTAAATACAAGCTGTAACATTTTAACAGTAATACTGTTAAACCCTTGGAACAACTGCCAGAAGCTTGACATATATTTCTAATCGGGATATTTTAATTATCCATTAGAGGTGTGCTTTAAGATACATGCTCCAGCTCCAAGTCTCAGTAGTCCTGGGGTGTGTGGTAGGGAAGAAGACTCTACAAAGCAAGAGAGTGAGCAAGCAACCAAAGCCTTAAAAAAAAAAAAATAGCCGACATGATTTTATTCCCTAATAAACCATAAATAAAAAAACTAAATAATTTACCAAAATTAATTGGCTTAGAATGGGCATATCCTGACTAAATTTGACCATTAAAAAAGACAATAGATAACAGAGTCAATATAGATGAGCCTAAATGAGACACTAAAACATAGATCATCTTAAAAAATGGAAAAATAGAGACAATACCAAATAAATAATTATAAATCATTATAATTACATTATAAATGTAAGCAATTTTAAAAAGAACTTTTGCTGTCGTGTCATGCTGAAAACAGTGATGACAATGCACCAATGTTTTCATTATTACTGAGCAGCTCTTACACAGCATCAAGGTAATTTCTGCTTCTCACTTCACCCCATGAGCAAGGAGGCTGATAGGACTACCTGCATTTTTGTTTAGACAAAATGGACCAGAGAAATCAAACCAAACCAACCAAACAAAATACCCAACTGAACCACCCACAGACTCTAAGAGCTGGTTCCCCTTTTGAGATGAATATTCTGATCACTGGATAGCAAAATCAAGTTCTTGCATATTAGTTTTCCTCTGGCATAAGATAAGTCCTCTACTCCACTGTCTCTTAGTCTGTTCTTCTTCAATATTGTGTGGTCTTTTGAGTAGGACATTCCAGGTTTGAATCTCCTGAGACTTCAGAAGATAGATTACACAAGACCTAGTGGGATTCTATACACTTTATATAAATATAATTTAGATAAAACTGCGGTTTACCTAAAAAAAACATAAGCAGTAGCAGAAGCTAAAGGACACTAGGCACATCTTAAGCATCCTTCTGCCTCATCTGACAATCTTACCACAGCTTAGTTGGGAAGCTGGCACCCAGCTTTTCACTCTGATATTCTTCCTTTATGCATGCAGATGTCAAGTGAAATTTCACTCTGGAAGGAGAGTATTTAGTGAATATGAGGTAGCTTTTCTCATCACTTTCTTCAACAGAGCCAGTTTCTTCAAGTCTCATTTTAAACAGAAGACACTCTGAATTTCATCATGTGTCTTCTAAGAAGATACTGCATTATATTTCATGAAAACAAGTTCCAATTAACCTTCATTTACTTCATATATAGGATAATTATGATTACATGATTTGCCCATGGGAAAAAATTAAAATGTTTAAATTAAGGGAGAGAGGAAGACAAAGTTCACAAATTCAAAATGAATTATGATTCAAAATAGTGCAGTAGCTAACTGAAGACATAATTAATTTATTAATTTAGCAATTATTCCTAGGCACTGAGCTATCCCTGAGCGATCTGTGTGCTGGAATACTACAATGCCATGGATGACTAATTTCACTTACAAACGCTTGGATTATAATTGAAGTAGGTGGCTTGGAGCACAATCTTTTCTATCTCACACAAAGAACTACTTTCTTTAATGCAAGCTGAAAGAAATTCTTGACTGTGAATACTAAGGGAAAGTATCTCTGCTGCTGAATTATTGTTTTCACTGAGTATGCTCTGAGGATTGACTAGTAAAAAAAATACTTGACTTAAGTGGCTCCTATGTGAATTCAGTATATGAAAGTGCTCTGCACTTCTGGAGCTCCTATGCAGAGCAGCTGTGTTCCACTGCTCTCCACTGTCCTCAAGATGCTAGAAGAGCAGGCCCCTGACTGGCAAAAATTACAATAGCCTGTAGAGCATGCTGTGTTATATCAGGTGCTAACAAGACAGAATTGTATTGGGAAGCAGCCTTATTCCCATTTATATCATCTCCATAAGGATTGCAACAACTGTGAGCTGCGGAACAAGCATTTTGCCCCAAACAACCATGTACTGATCTAAAAACTTAACTGAAAATTCTGAATGAAAGGGTGGAAAATAAATTCAGAAAATTAAGTGCCATAGATATGATAAATGTACTTGCTGCAGTATGTGTAAATTTAACAGAAAGAAAATAATCCATATGTGTAAATTCTGTTATTTTTATCTAACAGTTTTTGAGAGATAAATCTAATCAGAATAGCTCCTTAAACAGCATCCGAGAGTAGCAACCTCAGCATGAAGAGAAGTTGAGTATCAGGGAAACTCAGCTCTCCCAGGAGTGCTTTTACTACCTAATTGCTGATCTACAGCTACATTAATACCAGCATGGCAAGCTAATAACCATCATTATGTCACCTGCCTTTTGGGTGACATGATTAAACTCAGCTTTTATTTTTCTCTGCTGCAGATTGACCAAATAAGGTTAATTTTTCAGCTAGTGGTTAAAACCAGAACCAAGCAGTGCAAGTAATTTTTAAAGGTACTGCACAGTGCAGATATGCAGGGAGCAGAACTGTGAGAAGTATTATTTTGTAATTAAAAAATGGAGAAGGTAGCTAAGGCATTTGATTTTTTTATTCACTGAACAAGAAGGCACTGAGCAGAGTTATAGAAGCATGAATAGAGAATATTTCCTTTTAAAAAGAATAAACTTTTAAACTTTTCCTTTCCTACTCGACTGCCTGGCCTTGGTCTGAGTGATCAGTGTTAAAGTTAGCACATTAATAAATAGAACAATAATATAATAGACGCAGATCAGGTTTCAAATCCCTGTAAATATATCAGTTTCATCTGACAGTGACCTGAAATTTCAGTCCTTACACTGAGGAAACATGGGAAATAACTACAATGAATACACTTGTTTCTCATTTTCTGTCTTGCACCACCGTTCCTAGTTACAGAGCACAAACTGCAGGGAGGTGCCCTTGTGAAGCTGTACTGTGAAGAGAGCTGTGCTATCAACCCCAGCCCAACTTCCACAAGAACTCTGAATTCCTATGCCCCCTGCTTTTTGCTCAGTGGCTTCCTGTCTTCACACAAAAGAAACTTCAGTTGAAGATACCCCTGGTCTCTGTTCTCGTGTTTCATTCCATGTTTAATTGACTTTCTGTTCAAATTGTCCTGTTGGAGCACTAGAGTTAGCCTAAGAGGACACTTTGGCAACTTTTTCAGTTGGACTAATCTGTCTTCCTTAAGCTTTATTGCCTATAGAAAGAGATTATTTTCACCTAAATTATAGCTGCAAAGATCACCTTTTAATGTGCTGCAGCATGGCTATTTACACAGGACAGCAGTGTAACACTACTATTCTGTGAAATACTGACATATCTTTAGCCTTACTTTAAAATTTGAAAAATTAATCAGAACATTTTATTCTTATTACATAAAACACAGTAACAAATATTCAACTATCCTGTTTCTAAAAAATTTATACAAAAATTTTCCACATTGTATTCTTATTATCCAAAATGTCATTAAAACCAGTGTTGCAAGAATCCTATTGATTCAATGACACTTTGCTACTTAACAGAAACATTAAATGTTAATACTTCGCCTAATAATGTTTATTAAACAGGGGAAAGAAAATACTTTAACAAGGCCCAACAGGATGTTTCTATTGTCATACATTAAACAATGTCAAGGAATGTTTCCAGACAGTGGAGTTTGCTCTGTACTCTTAAACTGCTGGAATGATCCTTGACACATTTTGACCCAACTTAATTGTCAGTCTTGCAAAGAAAGATCTCAGGCAAGGTGTGGTGGTCAGCATGAAACAGGTAGAGTTCTCAGTGGGCACACTGTGGAAATGTGTATTAGAAAATTAAATATCACATGCGCAGCTGCTCCACACCACTTGGCTTCAGTGCCGGAGAACAGTTCCAGATATCACAAAGAGTACAACTTCAGAATTAATTTAACATAGCTGGGGTTTTTCCTAACCATGTTGGACAAAAAATTCAAATAATTCTCCCAGTGAAATTCTATGTGGTTCTTCTGTTGGGATCTCACTGGCCAAGTCTCACCTTTTACTTGCTCTGTCCACTGAATCCTTACTTCTTCAGACTTTGAATGAACATTGGGAAGCCAGTGGGGAAGGTGGAAGCTACTTTTTTGGTAGCTTGCAGGAGAGCCAGCAGAAGGGTTGTCCCTCAGCTCAGGGGAAAACACTTTAAGGCATTAAGAGGGGAAGAAGAGGAATGAGGTTATAATTTCCCTCTCCTGAAGACACATAAGTCAAAGGCTCTGCAAAATCCCATCCTCCCCTTTCTTTATTGGATATAATATGGAACACTGAGGAAGTAAGCCAAGAAGAGTTAACTGAAAAGCTTCTTACTTATATATTTTAAATTAAAATTGCTGATAATATGTATCTATATCTATATCTATATCTATCTTTTAAGCACAAAATAATTTTTTGAAAGTGTTAGTTGGTGTTTTTTTTCTTTTATCAGAAGTTTTCAGCTTTTTTTTATTTAGCTATTTTAAGGAGGAGAAAAAATAATCCCTAAATTAAATTGTTTTAAGCCCCTCAGATAATAGGTGGCACTTTTCTACCAACACAGAATTCTAACCCTTTTACTAAAGCAGCATTAGTACAACTAGAAAATTAGTATCCATGTCAATAATTGAGACTCTACCAGGTTAATAATTTTACCATGTCACAGACAGAAGTGTCCTACTTAGAAGACACTAGGATTCTTTTTTTTTTTTTTTTTTTTCCTTTTGCCAGTTCTAAACATCAATTAACCCTAGGGGACAATCAGATCCTTGCCTTGTCTTATATCATTTTGTTTCCATTACATTTTTAAATGGTTTAGCTATTTTTTTTTCAAGCATTTGCTTGTACAGATAATAATTTTATTCAGATCTCTATGAATCCCCCTGTAGAGAACATATATCAAACTGATTTTTGAAATGTAGCGAAGAGCCTAAAATCACTCTCAGAAGACTCTATATTGGATGTGGTTGAGAGCTGTGGGAGGAAAGACCTAAGAGAAAGAGCCTAGAGGAATATGAAACATTTTCACCTGAATCAGCTTTCATAGCTGGTTTCATTGCCTGTAATATTTTCTGGTTTTACAGTTTAGTCTCTGTGTGTTATTTACTGAAATGTTCTGTGTGGTATGTACATAATATCTCACTGTAATTACTTACACCTCACCATAAAGAACCCAGATTTAAGTCTGCTGGCATTTCAGGGTGGAATGTCTGTAGAAGATTAGCTTCATCACCTTACACCTTGATCTCACGGGGAAGATGAAATTTGCCTGAAACCTTTACGAGAGTTAAATTCTTAAGGTGCTGTTTTCTGACTTCAATGAGATACAAAATGTTTATTCCAATTTAAGGCTTGGTCAAGAAAGATGCATTAGTGCTTAAATTCTTCCAACACCAATGTGGTTGGGACATCTGCATGGTTTTGTTGGGATGGGTGTCAGTTTTCTGAGTAGGACACAAAGGTCTGCTATTCCATGCAGAATCTTAAGACAAAAGTAATTAGATTCCCCAGGAGCCCAGACACTATCTTGTCTTGAACATTAGCTAGAATAAGGCAGGTCAGGAGGATAAAGAGATAACAACAAGTAAAATCCTTGGGTGCCCAAACTACACAGTATTTGGCATGGCATACAGAAATTATGGAGTCTGTGTGGTATCCCAAATAAAATGTGTCAAGCTTCAGGAATTTGAGCAGAAGCATTGTCTCAATGACCAAAGAAAAGGTGTGGAAGGAACAAAATACATTTGTATCTGGACTGAAATCTGTCACTAGCTTTACCACTACACGTCCTGGCTGGTGTAAGGGAAGAGGCAGGTAGCATGTCAGGGGCAGAGGCATTATTTGCCTTACTTGTCCTAGTTACATCACACCCTTTCTCTGGCCTGATCACACACTTCAATCCAGGACACTGGAGTGTAACCTCTTCTTTAGATATACAGGCATCTGCACTAAACAGTGGGCTGCCATCAGCACCAGAAAGCTTTCTTGCTTGGAATGCAGCCGTCAGCAGCTCAGGAGCTGACCAAGTGTGCCTTGAAGTAAGTGCAACTCCACTGATGTCATTGAGTTTGGGATCAATAGCATTCACCAGAAGTGAGTAAAATCTGTGTACTGCTTGTGTGCCTGAATTGGATGTCAACATTTATACTGCAGTGAACAGAAATGATGATTGGAAGAGAGGCCACAGTGTGACTCAGATCATGTGGTTTTGAAGGTTTCCTTGTAATTCCACACATTGAATCCTATAAAACTATGCACCTGGCTCCATAATTTTGCAAAAGCTACACTCTTATACCAAAAAGAAAATAAAGAAAAAGTATTATGAAAATTTAAAAAATATTTTGCTCTTACAATTTTGTTTTTATTATTGAAAAGCAAGAGGGCTTTGTAATGAAGAATACTTGGAAATTGATAAGTCCTGTAGAGCTTTCTTATACCCCATTTATCTACAGGTTACGGCTTCGCTAATCAGATCATTTCATTTAAAAATATCCATTTTCTCCAGGACTCACTGTCTGTGAAGGTAGGTCGGTGACTTACCTGTGTACTATTGAATTTCAGCATAATGCTTCATTTACCTTCAACAACCCATGCAAATACACAGAACACCAGCTTATACACACTTTGTTGCACCACCCTTTGTTCACCGAGCTTTTAACCAGGAAGCAAACCTACAAGTGACCCTACAAATGTTTATTTCTCATTTTCATATGGCACCTAGGGAGATAGAGTCCTTTGAGCAGGTAACAATAGATGAGGGCAGTGATCTGAGGAGACGAATATTGTGAGGAAGAATCAAAATTCATTAGTGGGAATGAAGATGTGTCAATACTTTGTTACTTAGAAGCATTCTTTCTCACATACTTCACACAATTCCCTCAAACTCAGAGTTAAAGTTTTAATAAACTTAAGACCATCATATATTCACTTTAATTGGAATTTTTTTCGAGGTAGCATTTCAGCTCCGTTTTTTTAGAAAGCTCTAAACTTTGTGTCCTTATTAACCCTCTCTGAAATAGAAGTGAGGGGTAGGATTCTGACCCTAGTTGGGTGACTGGAAGTCAGAAGGGCCAGATTTCACCTCCCTAGATTTGCACTGATAATGATGCCACAAGATAAGGGATTTGAGAGATGAAATTTGATCTAGAGTAGGCATGACTAACCATGAAAAGAATATAATGCACTATAAAACATTCATAAATACCAATTTGTGCATTTCCTGTAAATATGTTGGTACATTAATGTAAAAAATGCTCAAATTTTGCTTAAAAATTGAAAAAAGCCACAGATGTATGAAGTGATAGAACAACTTAACACTGCAGCATTCTCTAAAAAATCAAATAAATTTTATTTCTCCATCTTATCTGTGTGAATCATCTGCCTTCCATTTAGAAATATTTGTTGATGGTATAGCAGTCCTCATAAAACTTTATGTCCTTACTTTACTCATGGCACATCTGTTGCCAGATTAGGCACCATTATTTACTGCAGTTTAGAGAGCATCTTTTTGCATAAAGGTCAAATCACTTGATTGGCAAATCATAAGACCATGTCCTTTTAACCTGCACATGTGTTTTTTGTAATGGGGAACTGCAGGAGTGGTGTTTCTAAGAGGAAGCCAGGGACTGCCCCATGCCAGACACATCAAGTTCCAGCTGGCTCTGCACTGCAGCCATCGCAGGACACAGCTGTGCCCATCAGCAAAGCCATGGTGCATATTTAAGAAATGGAGGAATACCCCATGGTGGGAGGAGGAAAGAACAATAGGACTGAGAAGCAGCAGAGGGAACACCAAGGTTAGAGGAGAAGGGTGCTTCATGGTTGAGCAGGCACACCCTGAAGTATAAGCACCCCTTGCAGCTTGGGTATAAGCTGATGATGCCTAAAGAATTTAGGATAGCTATTGGGGAGGGGAGAAGAGAGACGTCTGAAGTGAAGGTCAGGAAAAGGGAAGGAAAGGTGTTTTTCCTTAGGAGTGTTAAAAGTTTGTCTCTTTATTTAGTCTGTTTATTTCACAATAACAAAACTAGTAAGTAAATATTTCTGCTAACTGGCTGAATCAAGTTAAATTTGCCAAGTCAAATCTGGTTTACCATGACAGTATGGAATCATAGAATATTAAGGGGTTGCAATGGACCTTAAAGATCATCCAGTTCCAACACTCCCTGCCATAGACAGGGACACCTCCCACTAGACCAGGTTGCTCAAGGCCTTATCCAACCTGGCTTTGAACAGTGACAGGATTGGGGCATCCACAACAAGTCTGTTCCAGTGGCTAACCACCCTCAAAGTAAAATATTTCTTCCTAATATCTAACCTAAGATTCCCCTGTTTCAGTTTGTACCCATTACTCCTTGTCCTGTCACTACAGGTCAGAACAAAGAGTTCCTCTCCAGCTCCCCTGTGGGCCCCTTCAGATACTGGAAGGTGCTATGAGGTCTCCACACAACCTTTTCTTCTCCAGGCTGAACAGACCCAACTTTCTCAGCCTGTCTTCATAGGGGAGGTGCTCCAGTGTTCTAATCAGCTTTGTGGCCCTCCTCTGGAGTTGCTCCAGGAGTTTCATGTCCTTCCTGTGCTGGCGACATCAGAACTGTACGCAGTACTCCAGTCTCACAACAGAGTGTATCACTCGGTAAGTGATTTCCTGTCTTTTGTCTTGGCCCATGAGTTTCTCACCCTCATTGCTCCTATTCTCTCCCACCTCCTCTTGGTGGGTGGGGGTGAGCAAGTGGCTGGGTGGGTGCTTGCCTTCCAGCTGGGGCTAACCCACTGCAACTTCCAATAAGAAAGCATTTCACTTCTTCCTTGCTTCCTCCTATTTGTACACATAAATATATCAGTCTCTGAGCTCTTCCTCATAAATATTTTTTTCTCTTTCAATACATAAGATGCATATGATATCTTAAGACAAATAACTGCAGTTAGAACAGGCATTTGAACAACAAAAAAATATTTTTCTGCACTACCTCAACTACCTCAAACACTACCATTCAGAGCCATTGCTCTGAATGATACTTCATTGCTTAAAGGACAGCAGATATAATAGAAATATATATATAGTTATATAAATATATATACATATATATCTATATATATATATAGGAGATAATATAATATTTCTCTTCATTGGCAAGGAGAAGCTCTTCCCTTCTGGATCTAATGGATTCAGAGGATCTATTAATGCCTTGAAACAGCTTTGGGAAAGGCATCAGATCCCAGGCATTGATCTCATTAAAGTAAATAAGAGCTTGGCAGTAAACAACTCTTCAGGCTTTTATATTTGCAGGAAGCGTGTAAGATACTTCTGCCAGCCAGATTAAAGAGCTACAAATTTGAAGTGAATGAACACTGTTGTAGTGGGCATGAATGGCAGGGTTTAAGCTAAAGGGGGCTGCAGTGCTGACCTCTGTGGGTCATGGTTTAAGCCCAGCCAGTAACCAAGTACCATACAGACATTCATTCCCACACCAGTGGGATGGGAGAGAATCGTAAGGAAAAAAGGAGGGAACTTGTAGATGAGATAAAGACAGTTTAATAGGTGTAACACAAGACACACAAGCAAAACAAAACAAGGAACTCACTCCCATGAGCAGACAGGTGTTCAGCCAGATCAAAAAATCAGGGCTCCATCACATGTGACACTTACTTTGGAAGGTAAATGCCATTACTCCAAATGTTACCCCCTTCTTCCCCCAGTTTTATGTACTGACCATAACTTCACATGGTATGAAATATCCCTTGGGTCATTTAGGGTCAGCTATTCCAGATGTGTTTCCCCCCCGGTTTCCCATGCACTCCAAGCCTCCTTGCCAGCATGGCAGTAGCAGAAATGGCCTTGGCACTGTGCAGGAGCTGCTCAGCAATAACAAAAGTACATCTATACTTCAGTTATGCTGTTTTGCACACAAACCCAAAACATAGCTCACTGCCATGTCATAAGTGGCATTTGGATGATTAATTGACTTTTAACAGCCTGTGGGGTCTGAAACTGTGCTCTAAGACAAATGAAAAAAAAATATGCACCTTAGGCATATTTCTAATTATATGAACCTCTCCATCTGGCTGAAAATAAACCCTTGAAGCAACAATCTACTGAAAAAATAGCAATGGTGGTTTTCAGTTACTCTGAAAGGTAATACTTGAACCATCTTGTTCTGAAACTGTATAAAATCATCAGAAATGCGAGGCTCTTATCCTGCCTGTAGCAAGGAGTTAATTTTGCATAGCACAGATTCAACAGATGCATATGTCTTAGATTGAACAGATGCATATTTCTTAAAACATGCTGCATCATTCGGCTGTTATTTGTCCCTCTATCACAGAAATCACTCCCTAGTCACTTTGCAAGTAGACTTTTCTAGACACCATTCTGGAAAAAAATGCTCATATGCCTACTCATTATATGCACTCAAGTCTAGTATACTAGTACTTAGCAGTTCTGTACTAAGGTGTAATGGGTTTAGCTTTAGGCTTGTTAGTTTAATTTCACTTAATAGCATATGCAATTCTATACAATTCTTTAAGTCAAGCAAAAGATGCTCATATATAACACCCAGAGGAGAATATTGTAACATGGCATCAGTCGCATGATGGGTATTATTTAGGGTATTCCTCCCTCCAGGCACAGCAGAGATCCACAGACATGAACCAGGACAGCTTTAAATTATCCAGCAGGAGAATACTGATAACACAAGGCCCTAAGACTACTTTATCTGTTTCTCCCTTAAGCCTTGTTAAGAGGGGAATGAGTAGAATGTAACCTGTAAAGATCTCCTACCCAATCTGCATTATACACATCTTAACAGCATCCTTTCCTCTCAGAAGTGTTATTATTACCACACTGTTGCATGTAGACAGTTGTTGACTAGAGCCACCTATGTCACTAACTCTCTTCTTAGAGTTTCTTAAAAATTTGGGTATTTCTATCCCTCAGAAAAAGACTTCTGAATATTATGGACATGAAATGGCAGAAAAATTCTTCCAAAGACATCCACTTAGCCACTTTGTTTAGCTTGTGGTATTGTCTTTCATATATATTAAACTTATACTTTTAAAAATGATGCTAATATAAAAATAAAGTGGTTTTTAAATATATGCCTGGCTGTGTTTTGAGGTAGATTAAATATAAATCTCATAACATGAGTATCAGTGGGTCTGCTGAGTGGTTACACAAGACTCATAACACTCACCACAGCAGAGCAGGACTCTGGTTATCAATCAGTTGCTAATATACAGGCAGGGAGGACATTCCATTCTGCATTTATTTGTTATTTATTTTGTTCATTTACACTGCAAACTGTAAGGGTAAGACTGTCTGTCTCTTTATATATTATGTGGAGCAGGATTCTTCTTGGCACAAGATGACTTGCAGAGGTATCTGGATAGATTAGGAGCATTTGGCAGTCATCAGTGGCAAGGAAAAATGGTGGATTCTGCATCTAGGATGGAATAGCATCAAACACGAGTATAAATACAGAGAGGAGTAGCTGCAGAGCTGCCCTGCACAGAGGGATCTGGGGGTGCTGGATCTGGGGCAGCATATCAGTAGGAGTCAGCACTGTGCCCTGGCAGCCCAGAGGGCAAACTCCATCCTGGGTGCATCAAACACAGCATGACCAGCTGGGCTAAAGAGGGGATTATCCCACTGTATTCAGAGTTGGTACAGACTCACCTTGATCAGTGTGTGCAGTTCTGGGCCCCACAGTCTAAGACAGATGTGAAATGTCCCTGAATGCATCCAGAGGAGGACAACAAAGCTGGTGAGTGGGCTGGCAGAAATGTCTCGTGAGGAGCAGCTGAGGACTTTGAGCTCTTCTAGTTGGCAGCAAAGGAGACTGAGGAAGGATCATGAAGAGGGAAGTGCTAAGCAATTCTCCCTGGTATCAAGTGCAGTGGATATATGCTTCAGGGTCCTTGGGAATGATCCAAAGATTAGCCATTCTGAACCTTGGTGCAGGTTCAGAACATTAGGAAACATTTCTTTACCAAGAGGGTGGTGAAACACTCAAACAGATTTCCCATAGAGGTGGTTAAATCCTCAAACCTGTAAGTGTTTAAGAGGCATTTGGAAAATGCCCTTAATAACATTCTTTTCTTATAGATTTTGGTGAGCCATGAAGTGGTCAGACAGCTGATGATCACTACAGGTCCCTGCCAACTGAACTATTCTATTCTATTCTATTCTATTCTATTCTATTCTATTCTATTCTATTCTATTCTATTCTATTCTATTCTATTCTATTCTATTCTTAATTTTATCTGCCTAAAATATAAGCAGCTATTCTAAGATCATCACCCTCAGCTTATGCTAAGGTTCACTTTGAAGACAGGTAGAGGGAATCAGCCTCTGGATACTGTTGTCTCTTATAGGGTTGGGGAACATCTATACCTAGCCTTAGACTAGACAGCAAACATTAGGGGAGGAGAATGTCATCATCAGTAAACAGGTTGGATAAAGATTCTGAATTCCTAGGTAATAATAATGGCAATTATAATTTCTTATTTAGGATCATGCTGTCATACATGGCAATTCAGCTTCCGTAAGCATGTTTCTTTTAAAATCTCTTATTACTATCTGTAGCCTTTCTTTAGTTTTTGTCTATGTTTCTACTCCTCTAATCTATCCAAATCTTTCTGCTCTGTCTCTCTTGGCTCTTTCTCTCTTTCTCTGTCTCTCTTATGATCTTAAGTAAGCTGAATGATTCCTCATAAAAAGAACTGCCTTGCACAGTAATTACCATTATTTTATAACCTTTGCCAGCTTCACATCTCAATCTCAACAGGTAATTAGATCCAAGTAGCTCAGCAAAAGTTGACTTTTATATATGAGATACTTTTTCTGACAGGAGAAACTCAGCAACTGTTACTTGTAATTTCTCTTTTCTGTTTTAACATGAAAATACAGAAAATGTTACAGAACTTTGAAAGACGAAATTCAACTGTGCCTGTGTTCATCTGCTCCACAGAAATCAAACCTGTGGAGTTAAGCCAGCTCAGACATCTGTCTCTGATTACAGTTATAAAAAAGGGTTTTGGATATAATTTTTAATATAAACCATTTGCAATTTCTTCCTGTTGCATTCTTGAGTTTCTGCAATATGCTACTTAGAATCATAATGAAAGTTCTAGTTACTGATCTGTAAATAATATATAATAAGATGAATTATCTATGTGTCTCTGCAGTGAACTTGTAATTTCAGAGAAAATTGTGAAAAAAATTAAGGGGGTTGGAAGGGTGAGCTTTTGGATTGGGTATGTGTGCTGTTTAGGGGGATTGATATTGTTTAGGTTTTTTTTGCCTGGGGTTTTCTTTTTATTTAATAACCATCTTTTATTTGATTGTGTGCTCTCAGACCCCAACAGAGTGGCTTTGACAGTGTCATATTGTCTCTTCTGATCTTTTCAATCTTTCTCTGCTTTGTATTCCTCCCTAAAAATTTCAGATGATCTACCCAGAAAGGTATGAGAGAAACATGAGAAATACTGGCAATTTATGTTAGACGAAAGAATCGCTCCCACTTACCTCTCATTAAGCTTTGATCCTGCAAATCAAATGCATGGGCTGCACATGACATCTGCCCAGTCATAACTCATTAGAGGATCAGAATGAAAATATAGACTGAAAAAGACTGACTGAGACCTGTCAGTCAGTAAAAGAACTCAAGCGCTTTTCACAGAAGGCAGATGAAATATATTCTGCTTGATAATATCAGAGAGCTGTCCACTCATTTAGGCATTTAATAGGATGGAAAATGAGGCCCACGTAATTTTTTATTACAGGCCTAGAAGAAAACCGCTACAATTACCTACTCTGGAAAATGAATTGCATTGTAAAGAGAAATAGTTTCATTATTTTGAGACCTTCTCTGACTATCTCCATATTAAAATAGAAACCATTATGTGTTATAAATGTCAAAATCCACAAGACACCAGTTTACTCAATGCAGAACTTAGATTTGTTAAAGTTAATTAAATCTAAGAAATTTAAAAATGACCATGGAACAGAGCCTGAGGTCTGACATCTTTCTCTGAAAAAATACAAAAAAAAATTTATTGCCTTGCTGGATGCTTTTTAAACTTATATTTATTTGTTAGAGCATATGATGAAGAACCCACACCTTTAAAACACCATTACAGAAAGGAGAAAGCTAGTAATTTTTTCTTATGTCTTGGATTGCACAATGCCTACAAATTAAGTCACATTCCAAAATTTCTTGGTGTAAGTGCTACATGAAACAAAAGAATGTAAATTGGAAGCTTCTAGATAGTAGAAAGCAAGTGAATTAGTAAGAGATGACAGCAGAGTTTTCAGCATATCAGGCATAACCTGTGACACCAGAAAATAAATACCCAAAGTCATAAGCTTCCCCTACTAAAATCTATCTTCAAAACAGATGTCAGTGTTTTTATGGTGCTAATCTGCATGCTAAAGGCATTACTGCCATTAACAGGTCAGGATTCTATCATTCTTATTTATAGTGATCACACTTACAGACCAGTCCCGCTGAGTTTATTTTCATGTCTAACAAAAGCAAGATGGAAAAGTCCACCAGAAATTAGTACCTTGTTTGCAGTGACAGTGCTTGAGCAATAAAATGTAGCAGACCTAGAAATTTACAGAATGAGGAGGAAGTTTGAAAGTTCCTTAAGGAGCATAGGATGCTAAGAAAGGACTCCAACTTGTTTGGTGAGAGTCAGTCCTATACAATGCTCTTGTTCAACACAGAAGTGTGAAATACAGGACTGCTGATCAGGGCTTGATGATACTGAAAGGCCATGCATGAGAAGAAAACAATAATGGGCTGTATTTTAGCAAATCCTGGGTGAAGAGTAAAAAGGTGGAAGTTACATCTGCAAGGGAAAAAAAAGTGAAAGAAAAAAGTAAAAAATAAAACACATCTGCTGAAAATAGATACACAGAGGAGGAGTGTGGGAGAACAGGTGTGGGCTGTGGGCAGCCTCCACTTTGGTAAGTTACAGCTGTACCCCTGAGAAGAAAGAAAAACCACTTGGAATGCAGGTGTGTGTTGATTTCTGCAACAAGAAGCATGTGAATGATACAGGAGAAAAGTATAAAATGTTGTGCTTTGGGGTAAAAAAGGGTTGATGCTTGCTGATGCCTACCACCATCTTCTGTGCCAGTCTTTTGTCCACTGTCAGAAGAGATGCACAGTAGCTCCTTATTAGATGAAAATGAGGAATAAATATTTGTGTAAGCTGCACACTACAGATGACACTTCAGAGAGTGTCAGTATCAATTGGAATGTTAATTACAAAATGAACGAATAAAATAACTAATTATGTACTTATTAAATTAGAAGTCAACAAATAATACAATCAGTTTTTAGGACACAAACAAATTAATTAAGCAAGAAGATACACTAAGAGTTTGGAGCCCAGCAAACCCTTCCCAGGGTTCCCCATGCCATAGTGCTTAGGGCTGAAGCACGAAGAACACTTGAACTGTACCTTCACAGCCAAGTTACTTTCTTTCCCTGAAGTTTGCCTCTTCTAGTTTTAGGTATCAAAGATCTTCAGGGCACCAAAGTCCATTATTTATGGAGTTTTGAACCAGACAAGGATTTTGAGTGTGAGGCTGTAATGGTCAATGGTAAACAGAGTGGTTGATTATGTCTTCTTTTTAAATCCTATGAATGAGACATAATCAGCCACTCATTGCTGCTTAATACTAATGAATGACTGTGGGATAAAAAGTATTCTTTATCCAAGTAGGTATACATTAATAGTGTGGAAAAAAAGATCAAAGTATAAATGGAGCAGTGTGCCCTTCATCTCAAACACATCTAACTCTGTCCTGGTTTGAATTAGATGGCAAGATGACAACCAGCTGTTCAAGACAAGTGATTATTCTCCTTCTCTCAGCTCTGAAGGGTTTTGTCTTGGGGCATCCCACTGCAAGAAAGATCTTGCCATTGCAGGTGAGTTCAGTGAGGAAGATTAGGTGACAGAAGCATATGTGATACGGCAAGAGGTTGAAAGATTTGGACCTGTTAGGCCTAGACAAGAGGAGAGGAAGAAGAGACCATACCTGCAGCTACCTCATGGGAGAGTGAAGTAAAGATGGAGGCAGACTCTTTAAAAGAGATTCACAGCAAGGTGAGAGGCAACAGATTCATCTTTCAGTACAGGAAACTCCATCAGAAAACAATTCTCACTATCAGGGTAGTCCAAACCAAGAATAGGCCAACATTGGAGATAAACAACACTCAACTGGACAAGGCCATTAACAAGACACAAACTATTTGGAACAAGATACAAACAATTTGGAACTGCCCTATGTGGGGAATAGGACAGGAAGGGTTCTGCAGGCCTCCAATCTAAATTATGTTCCTGTGCAAGTGAAATCTGGGCTTGCATCTTCCAGCCTAAAGTCTTAATGAAACTAGACAGAATATTTTAAATACTAATGCCAATGTTTTGCAAACACTAGGAATTTAGAATTGAGAGAATAAAAATTGTAGCAACTTTCATTTAAAAATCACGTAATGGGATGAGGACCTGAGCTATTCAAGAAAATACGTGGGAAGGTATTGGAAAGCATGTAAATGCCATGAATCTGAAAATATGTTGAAGAAAAATTAGTCATATAAAACAGAAAACCTGGAGTTGTCAAAAATGTATCCTGTGAATAAGTCTGGAGTTTTTCTCCTCGCACCAAATAACTGCAGAGTAGATAAAGGAAGAAAAAAAGTAGATTTAATAAATTTAGAACTTTGATGACTGCTGTGCAATAATCTCATAAGAAAACTAAGAAATTTGAATTAGATTTAGTAGGTATATGTCTGAAAACTACAGTCAAAGAATGCTTTTTAATTATTCATCATCAAACTGTGAATTAACTGAACATGGCATCCCATAGAGGTCTGCCTTTGTCCCATTAGTATTTCCATTAATCATTTGCATAATGAAAGAGGGCTGTTAAATCTGCAGGGGCAGAGTGCAAGGAATCCAGAGAATATGATCAAAATTATTTTAATAAACTGAAGAGCTGGATTGAACTCAGATAGACAAAATTCAGTAAAGGCAAATGTAAGTACAGCTACATTGATATGTCAGTCACAGATGAATGGTGCACAAAAAATGACCAAAAAAAAAGTGAAATAAATGGCTAGGCAGCAATACAGCACATGCAGGGACTCTATTGGATCACACACTAAACGAAGTATTATGATGCATTTTCTTTCTAAAAGGATAGCTTTCACTCTGGAAAGACTTCTCCTAGTTTATGTAGCATTGTTGAGTCCTTGGCTGAAGTAATAAAGTTTACAGAACAAGTGTTACAAATGATAGTAGCGAGCTGGAAGAAATCCACAGGAAATAAGGAAGTGTTAAAATATTAGAAAATATGGCCAGCCTTCCTGCCTGCAAAGAAAGATTAAAGCTGTTGGTTTCCTTTAGTCTTACAAAAGAGACAGTTGAGTGTAGATAGGAGAAGCACTAGACCATGTAAAATGCCAGTAGAAAGAGAATGATAATAATTTTTTCTCTACTGACAAAGCTGTAAAAACAGTGAGTTGTTAATCTAATCTGCAGAAAAGATAGGTTGGATATTAAGCAAAAATGTCAAAACGTTGCACTGATGAAATTCAGAGAGCAACTATGTAGGAACTTTATGAATCTTCCTTCCCTTCTGGATTTAAAAATTAACTAGATCTCTCAGAATTTAACTATGAAAACTTGATCCTGAACCTCCAAATTGAAGCTAAAGTAGACTGGCAGTGGTGCTCCTAAAGCCTCAGATCTGGGTAGGGCTGGTGACTTCAGTGCATACAGCCCACATCTGCAGGGCAGCACGTATTGGACAGTGATAGATGGTGCTGGTACAGAGCCTGCCAAGTGATCACAGCAGCTTCCTTTGGTTGTTGGCAAAGAAAAAAATTCTTCACCCCAGCAAGGTTTCTTCATTGTCCTACTTGTCTCAATTTCTAAATTCTGTATGTGACTAGAGGTATGCAAAAAGGCTTTTTTTTTTTTTTTTAATATTCAAATGAATTTAAACATCTCTTGGTGGGGTAAAACTCAGGGAAGCACGGAAATCATTTAGGAATGAATTACAAAGATTACACGGTTAGAAAATGAATCAAGAATATTTTTAATAGGAAGAAATTAGACCAGTAGGCAGACTGACTCAAAATTAGCCCAGCAATTACTCTGATCAGTAGACAAGCCATTGAAGAATGGATTAATTACCCTAGCAGAAAATTAATTAAGTTATGCAATGAGTCAGATAGGAATAATTTCTGAATTAATTAAGTATTCAGTCCTGTGACTTGTGTAACAGAGAGCAGGGGTGATAGGCTGAGAACACAATATATAGTTACCAATACAGAAAGTTAAGATATCAAGTTATGAAAGGAAAAGAGATTTATATCTAGCAACACTAGCAACTGAAGCCACAGAGATGAAAATCTAGGAAGAACTGATTTTTATTATCCTGTCAAATTAAAAAAAACAATGAAACACAAATCCTCCAATATTTGGGGAAGCTAAAATACTTTCCCATTATTAAAACTTCTGTTATCACACCACATAAAAATACTTCATCAGAATTTTAAAAGCTAAGACATTTTGAGTTTAAAAAGTGTTGTTTTCCTCACTGAAAAAGATACTTACAAAAGGAAAGCCAAGAGGAGCTAATGACTGTGCAGTGCTTAGACCACTCTCTTGTGGTATCAAATCTTCTCTATTGTTCAGGATTTGCTGGGTTTTTTGTTGTGGGGAGTGGGGAGGCAGATTTGTTTAGTTTGTTTTGTTTTCCTTTGTTGGCTTTTTTTTTTGTTTGCTTGCTTTTTCCCCAAAGACAAGATTTAGGAAATAAAGACTCCAAATCCCCAAATAACACACTACCTTCAGAATCCAGATTATTTATGCAGGATCTCTGTCAGTCAGACCTTCTGAAGCTGTTCTAGTTTCTGTAAATAATACAAATGTTTCTTGTGGTCAGAGGAATAGCAGGAAAACATTTCTACAGCCTGATGCTTAGAGTACTCTCTATTAAGGTAGAATGCCTGGTCCTGATACATCATTCAAAATATTCTTCTTTGTGAGCGTACAGGAAGTATTTCACCGATTTCACAGTTCTTCCTCTTTTGGGATGTCATTTACAATGGATAACCATACAGATAGTCTGTGGAAATCTTCACAGAACAATCCAGATGCAGAGTAGGTACTTAGATCTGCCTGCAGCTTCTAGTTAGTTCTGTTGCAGGCACAAACTCGTCTTCTCTGAACTAAGCCTAAAGAAATCCCACACAGCTGAGGGACCTTTCGCTTGCCCAGACCCCTGCCCCCGCTGGAGCCCTGGTACAGGCTGCAGAGCAAACTGGGAAAGTGGTAGAGCTTCCAGAGTCAGCAGTCAGGGAAGCAAGAAAAGGAAAGTGGCCTAGAAACAACACAGTTATTGGAGTGCCACAAGAGTCCACATCCAGCCTGGGACCAGGTGAGGAAATTGGGCAGCTGCATTCAGTTCGTGACGAGATTGGATAGCTGTGTTCAGTTCAGGCAGCTGGTTTCCAGCTTTTACAGACACTCTCATTCAGCAGACAGGGACTCAAACAGCAAGGAGATCAAGCATGCTGCAGACTGTCTACTGTGGCAGTTTGGAAGTCCTCTAGGACATGTTGCAGTCTTAGTGTCAGAAGTATTTTGTTTATTTGACTTTTACACAGTATTGAGCTATCTATTTAAATTCAAAGTTGATAAGAACTGACCAGAACTAATAGGAGAACATCACTGGTTTAAGACAGGACCATTTAAAACGTTTGCATTAGACAGGAACCCTTACAAAAAGCATCTGTCAATCACTTGTTACTTAGATTGGGACTAGTCTGGGATTTGACTCAAATTTCACTCCAAACTTAGTAACTCCTCTGGGACTGAGATGATCCTTCCCCAACAGTTAGACTGGTTTTCTGGAGCTCATGCTGAAAGTTCACAAGGCACTCAGTAGTAAGTTTGTGGATTGAATTTTACCAACTTAAAATTAATTTGAGTTTCTAACATCTGAAAAAATTCTTATTGCATGGGATAAATAATATTCTTACAATGTTTAAGGCTTTTGAGTATGCATTTTAAAGATGTAACTTCAAGATTTTGCAAATCTGTAGTTTCAAATTTGGTATTTTATTAAAGCTGACATAAAAAGAATTAATTCAAATATTAATTTTTTTCTAAATTTTTTTTCTAAATTTTTATTCAGGTCAGCTGTTATTTCATGTATAAGAACTCCTGGCATGTGTAAGGAGCCTAACTGATTCAATACCATATGGAAAATGTTCTACTCTTCTGTAGGGACACTTCCTCAGATGTATGATAAAGGCATCAGTGGTAGATTTTTGCTCTTCCCATAATAGAAAAGTATGAGGGAAAGGTACTCTGTTGTCACCACGGTGGCTACAGAGTACAATCTGTTTAGAACCAGGCTTTATCAGTCCTTCTTTTCTGTTCAGTTATAAATTTGAACTGTTCCAAAACTTCAACCAACCAGTCCGCAAGGGAACTGACATTTCTCATGAAAGGAAGAAGCAACAAGACATTTTCTGCTGGGTGCTGGCAGTGATACACTAAACCTTAGTTAGCAAAAACATTCCATGCTAATCTGAATTGCTGCCTCTGCCCTAAAATATGAAGATTTTTGCTTTTGCAGTTCTAGAAACAAACACTTGCTGTGTTTCAGTGTTGTCTGAAAGTTGAAAAACCATTTCCAATATCCTATAATAGTTTCCTGTGAGTGATTTCACAGCTACATTCTTATTCCCACCTCAGAGGCCCTGCTGCTACTGTGGGTTTTTTTAATTTCTCCCCTCGTTTTTCTCGGCATGTTTTATGTAATTGTTTCACTTTTTCTCTGATCATGGAATTTGATTATACAGACACAACACAGAGATAACAGCTGTACACATTCATTCACGTTTTTCTGTGATTACTTGCTATACAAATGCAGTGGTACCCAGATCATCTTGCATGAATTATTCATGTCAGCCTATAATGTGCTTTATTTAGGAACACATATGTAAACAAAAGAAGAGGAAAATCGTGTAAGTAGATAAAAAGATACTCCTCCATTTCTTTCAGCTTCTGGAGTTTATTTCAGGTGTTTTTCAATGGCTGCTTGCCAGTTCCAAACAGCTGCACCTCAGTTTTTGTCCTTTGATGCATGAATCACCCAACAGTCCATGCAGGGGTCACAAAAAGCACATGCCTTGGTGTCTCAGACCTCCTTAGACTCAAAATTGTCTTACATTTGGTGTAGGAATTTGCTTTAATTTGAGGATTGTTTTCCTCTCCTACTAATTAAATGGGAAACATTTACTTTATAATATGTGTGTGTGTATATACATTTTTTTAAATTACTGTAGCCTACCCAATCAGGATTATAAAGAACAGATCTTTTAAAAATATATATAAAAAACCAGCATGCTATTGATAAAATTCTGTAACTCAAATGTGATTCATATTAATGCTATTGAAATTTTAAACTCGGCTTAAACACAGTCCTACATATTTTTGTAGGATTATTTTGTAGGAAATATTAATTTTATTTTGGAAATAAAGCCTGCCACATGTTTTCAAAATATCATAGAATTGATGAAAAACTTTACGCATTTAGATCTCCAATAGTATACATGAATTGTTCATTGCTTTGATTTTCTTCATGTAGAATAACACAAGCAAAATTATATTTTAGAGACTTGTAAATTTCAGTGCTATTATCTGTATTCAATTAGT
This sequence comes from Erpornis zantholeuca, assembly GCA_013400515.1. Taxonomy (NCBI): domain Eukaryota; kingdom Metazoa; phylum Chordata; class Aves; order Passeriformes; family Timaliidae; genus Erpornis; species Erpornis zantholeuca. The sequence goes on along the minus strand of VZTN01030551.1, from coordinate 6,337 downwards.
ACAGTTTTTCAAGTGTGTATGATATTGAACAAAAATACTTGAATCATTTAGCTGTCTGAAAAACTTTGGAAACAGTTCTAGCAGTAAAAATTGCTCTCCAATCTTTTTTGTGTCCGTCCATGCATTTAAAATCCACTAATTTAAATACTTAAACAGGTGAGTAGTACCATCAAACATAGCACAGGCATATTTAGTTTCAGAATTCTTACAGGGTCCAAAAGCCACCGAAAATATTTTAAATACTCCTGTTCATTTCAGTGACCATTAGGTTATGCTCACAGAAATTATTGTAACATTTATCTTCTGTTGAATTAAGCTACAAAGCAACAACAACCAGAGTTGTTGCTTATAATACATATGGTCAATTGCAACTTAATATATGCCATGTTTATAATTTAGAAATAGAATTATACTTGTTAAAGTTGCTATTCCAGGCATACCATAATGGTATTTTTTGTATGTTTAAATATTAACGTTTATATATGTTTAATACCACTGAAAAAATTGCTATCTTCTGTTTTTAGCATATTTATTATGTTTCAGCCTCAGCAAATTCTCTCAATTTTAATCAGAATGATAAAAAAACCTATCAATTCTTACGGAGATATCAAGATATAGTCCTTCACCAATCCTACATCTAACAAAAAAACAAGCTATAGTAAAAATTTCTGTTTGTGTTTTCTGGTACTTCTGACTTTGCCTCATGAGTGACAATCAGATGGGAGTTTGGAAAGATGTGACTTCAATGTGGTATCACGGTGTTGGCCTGCATTACATGGGCAGCCACATGAAAGCTGGTAAGCTTCGCTTTCTCAGAATTACCAAAAAACTACTTCCACTCAGAAAACTTCAGCCCAGGCAGCTGAACACTTCTAGTTTGTCAGATAAAGCAAGAATACCATGCACACAAAAAGTAACACAAGACCAACCTCTGCTGAATGGAAAATACCTGTGTCAAACCTGTGTTGAGTGCCAGGAAGGCAGGTCTGTCTGTCAGGTTGCAGGAAGCCTGAATTTGCAGTATCAAAAATCCTTATATTAAAAGAAGAACTTTTCTATATCCTCCCAACAGTTTTCTGCCTTTCCCACAATCTTGCCCTATTCCTGATAAGTAAGGTTTGTAAGTAAAACAAAACCTCTGAAGTTAATATTATCCAGCATCTTTCAACAATTAACAGTTGAAATGTTTCTTATTTCTTTTGGCAGATAAATAAAACACCATAAATGTCTTGAGAAATAGGGGTAGTGTGCCTGTCACAAATAATAGGAATTATCTACCCTTATGATTAATATTTAATGTGAGCAATTTCAACTACTGATTAGCTCTATTAATTATTAATACAATGTTACTGTGGATGATTAAGGCTATTTCTTTTGATTGGATTCTCAAATCCCTTCTAACACCTCATTATTAGTTCTTTATCATATCTATCCATGCATTATTTCCAGCAAGCCTGTTACAGAAAGCTTTGTAATTACAATTCAACCAACCCTGGAATATCAACAAACAGAAGTTGTATTCCAGCTGCTGTATAAGAAACAGTTGCACGAGAATGCTTTAGGCAGCTGAATGTAGTTTTTCTTTCTTTTTAGCTGGCAGGATTATTTAAGGAAGTTTCCTTTCTATTGTCTACTTTACTATATTTCTACTTAAGAGTAGTACAATCTTGCCTAAAATTAGTAAGCATCAAAGAAAAACAAAATAAAATTCAACAAACAATGTATTTAAATATGTGAAAACAACAATGACTTCTTCAAACTTTCTTGCAGATACTATAATTTTCACTGCAGATTATCTCTGCCAATCAGCGGTAATGTACTTTCGTGTAGTTAGGGAAGACAGAAGATAAGTTCTGCCTGGTTCATGGCAGAGTTAATAATCACATTTCATTAAGCCATCAGATTTAGGTATATGGACATTAAAGCTTCATTGATTAAAATTTATTAGGCTGTTGTGGTGGGCTGACACGTGCTGGCAACTAAGACGCTCATCAAGCTGCTTGTTCACTGTCTGCAGCAGAATCGGAGAACGGAAGGGCAAAACAAGAGAACTCATGGGTTGAAACAAACACTTTAGCAGGTGAAGGGGAGCTTTGTCCACAAGAAAAGCAAAACTAAGGAATTCAATGACTACTTCCCATCATCCAGCCACATGCTTGGCCAACTCCAAAAAAGAATGGCCTCAGCATCTGTAATTGTTGCCTGAGAAATCAAAGACCCTAAACCCTCAGTGTCCCTGATTCATTCTTGTTTCCATAAATTTCTGTTGCTGGACACAGTAGCATATGGCATGGTGTCGCTGTTGGGGTGGCCACAACACACACAGACAGTGCCTTGGACAAAGGGCAAAAAGCCTTTATTAAACAAAGCAGCTTCTATTTATACACTTTTGTATGTTATCATTCGTGTTACATAGTCATTGGTTGCTAAATTACTACAATAGACTCATTGGCTATTATTAGCTACAAAATATTATAATTGGTCCCCTATAGCATAAGCATTCAAGCATTCAGAAAAATACCAGGGGCAGATATGTTGCTGTTTTTCTCCTGCTATTGTTTTCATTTTCTTGCTTCTGTTGATAGTAAATTTACATGGGTAAAAACTAATTGTTTTTATTTTCACGGGCTTTTCTTATCGTCA
>VZTN01030548.1:138765-175963 GCA_013400515.1 Erpornis zantholeuca | reverse complement strand
TTTATTGCGACCTGTAAAAAGACCAAGCTGTAGTCCTTTTAGAGGAGAAAATGCATCAACTGTTCATGATATCACAAATGTATATTATTATATTGGTCCAAAAAAGCTGGATTTAGACTGGGATAGAATTCAATACTCAATTAATTTGCTCTGTTATGAGAGCTGCTGGAATTTTTAATCTGTTCTTGAACTTCTGGCAAATCTGGTCACAGACTCCTTCAATCAATAGAAATTTGTTTGTTTTCAAAGCTGACCTTGTTCTCCTAAAACACTGCAGAAAATGAGCTTTTCTAACATAAGGCTTGGTCTAAAATCATCCAAATTATATCTGTTTAGATAACCACATTCATTTTACTGAAGCATCCTGTTCTGGTCTCTGCCAGAGACAGGATACCCTACTGTACTGTGCTAAAAGGGGCTACAGATTTGACTTGGCACAGGAATTCTTACTTCTTATGGCATTTCAGAGACAGTGAGCAGCAGCTAAACCACTCAAGAGCTTCAAAAGGGTGACTAGGGCAGAATAGGCATGGTGCAGTCCCAGAGGAGTTTTTTGCAAGCATTGATTCTATCTGAAATATATTAAGATTTTAATATTTTTAAATGCATGTATAATGTGTAGGAGAACCAGAAATACTTCTAATGGGTCTGTAACATTGGGTCCTTAAAAATCCTCCTTCAAACACTGTTTCTTGTAAAACAAGTGGTTTCCCCTTGTCCCTTTTATTTGAGGTCAATTGCTGTGGTCATCATCTCTGCAGTAGCTGTTAGACTGTACACCTCACCGAGGTGCTCTGGCAGGAACATTACTAAAAGCTTTAAACACAGCAATTAGGAAAAAAAAAGGTTCATAATTTGACAGTGCATGGCTCAGGCTCAGTATCTTTTATCTGCAGTTGCCTTTTCTATTCAGTAGAGACATACAGATATATGTCACCATCTGTAAGTTGCAGATTTCTTTTTAGCCTTATCTTTTGTCTTCTGTAAACATACAGCCTAAGAGCTAATTCCTAAACTCATTACTATTGTTCCACTGCTGATTTGCTAGTATTGATTTTGAACCAAATCCATAGAGTTTGCTTACCTGAAAAATCCCTAAAATGGTATTAAGAATATGGATTGTGTTTTATGCAGTCTTTCAGAAGGAGGTGGAAAGTAAAATGTAGCAAACAGAGACAATATTAAAGCTATGTCATAAATATGCAGATTGTAAAAAGAAAGCAATTTTTTGGCTTGGTTTTTGAATCCATCTGCCTATTACAATTTTTAAGTTCAAACAACAAAACTACTTCTGATTTAACTATTACATATTTGGCAAGCTTAATAAAGAACAAATCAAAGCTAAATCAGGGGTATTTACAACAACCACAAATTTAATCCAAAGTGGGTACTTAAATCCTCGTATAGTTCTAAATGATGTTCCTTCCAGATGGTGAATTAATGTAATTTTAGCAGGAAGTGAAGTTGCACAAATATGCAGTATTTAGAACACTCACTGATTTCATGTTTCTGTACCCACCAAGGCACAGATGTTAGTTACCATTTTGGTGCCAGTTGTCTCTATCTTCCTAATAATTGCAAACTGAGGAAGAGAGTTTGCAAGGACAAAAAGGGAGCTGAGAAGAGCTTTAGTTTGTAAACCCTAATTCAGATGTAAATGAATCTTTTCTATCCTTGACTTACTGAACCTCCAGAATAATAATGGTGACCTACTTGTGCAGTATCTCATTATGATTGGGTCTTGTATTTCCTACATTGTCACCATTTCATGTTTAGGTAAAACCTTTGAACTTGTAGAGGTGTCTCTGACTTTCAATATACTCAGTTTCTCATGCCACTAAAGCAGTGATCAGAGGGAAGGCACAAGACAAATATCTCAGCTTAAATAAAAATTAATTCCAGGTAGGCTAGTTCAACATGAGAATTAAGTTCATGCCTTACTATATATAGCGGCTTGAATTTGCTGGGCATATTTTGAAACCTCTCATTTTTCCATTTGTTTTGCAGCAAGGAGAAGACAACAAAAATTGTGAGCTGGGTACTAAAGACATTTTACAGGGTTTTTTTGGGTGCTTCTGGTGAGAACTTCTTAGTGGAATAGTTGTATAAGAGATATTGTAGAGGATAGACTCAGACTAGTTGTAAGTAGGAAATGATTTACAATGAAAATGGTGAAAACAGGAAAAGGTTTCTCCTAGATGGCCCATACCTGGAAACATTCAAGATTGGGTTGGATAGGGCTCTGAGCAACCTGATCCAGTTGACAGTGTCCCTGTTCACTGCAGGGGAGGTTGAGCCAGGTGATCATTAGAAGTCCCACCCAACCCAAACCACTCTGATCCTGTGAGCATGAAATGGCTGTGTATGTAATGTGTAAGGCAAGGCAGTACTGTTTGCTTCTCCAGTTGAAGGCAGAAGTAACAAAGGAGGTATGAAAGAGTCGATTCTTTCTCTAATTGCCTTTTTGAACACCGATGAAAAGGAGAGTGTTCAAGATGTGTAGCAGCTCTGAGCTGTACCTTCCTGGAGCTCCCCAGTTCAGCACTGCTACTTGAAACACAAAACCTGAAGTTCTCTGTCCACCTCTGAATCTTTCCCAATTTTAATAGCTTTCAAGTGAACATACTAGCACTGTGTCTAATATTCTATTTTATCTTTGTTGGCCATACAAGACACAAACCTACCAGGACTGCAAATAACTTTGTACTTTTACTCACTACTTACCATAATGGGACACAATAAATAATATTGGCTTCATATGTTTAATTATGTGTTGAAGACACATGTGGTCTTTGATGAAGGTCTTTGTCTGTTCACAAAATAATAAAATAAAGAATTTTGAGAAAGTACTAATAGCATGATAGAATTTTAAGGCCTATTTGTTTAGTATATACTAATTCACAGTGCTGCAGGATTTTGTCCAACATTTTTCACAGATGACAACAAATATGCATTTCTCTTCTTGCCCAGGGACTAAAAGGTGACCCTGGTAGTCCTGGTGTGGCTGGTCCAAAAGGAGAAAAGGTACCTTTTAAATCTATTAAGTTGTATGTATATGTGAGTGTGCATGATGTTCTTCAGTTTTGAATGTGTTGCCATAACTATGTGTGGCAAACACCCACTGCTGCCATTCGTGCAACTTAAGGGTTGAAAAACATGAGCACAGGCTAACTGTACAAAAGACAAGTACCTTTTATCACAGTGAATTTTAAAAGGGCTTTTCAGCAGGAGCCTAAATTTATTGTTCTGAATTGTTCTCTGCATGCACTAACTTGCTCCCATGAACTAAACCTGTAGGCCTCAGATGTGATTTGTACCTCAGTGACCTAATTCTGTGGATATTTACACAGTCAGATGTCTTTACATATGCAAGCTATCACACTGACTTCAGTGGCCACCTTGTGCATGTAAGCTGCAGCTTGTAACTTGACATATGGAAATATGTTTTGAAGGATTGCTTTTTTTAAGCTGTGATTCATTTATGCAGAGGCCTGGCTTTTTTTTTTTTTTTCCCTTAACCTGTAGTGAACTGTGTGTATCTATGCCATTACTGGAGAAGAATATCACTTTACTCGCATATTTTCATAATCAACATGTTTGATGATTGTACTGAAATTGCTTCTGCAGTGCTGCATATTCTCTAAAAGGTCTAGAGGTTAAATATGTATAACTAAGGAGATTGTTGATTTACTTCCTCTCCTGTTTTAACTAGGGAGATGCAGGACCTCCAGGGCCAGCTGCCTTGAGTGTGAGTACATGTAAAGCAAAATCAGCCAAAAGAAAATCCCTAAGAAATGATGTATGTTTTTCACTTATTTGCAATGTGAATGCTTCCACTAATAAACCTAAAGGTCAAGTCCCCTTCTTCAGAGTGCCTCTGCATTTTCTACATGACTTGTGAAGGGAATTCTCTAAATATAAAAAAAATAAGCAGGTTTAAAATGTCGTGTTTCCTACCAAATTCTAACAAGGATATCATCTTGTTTATTCCCCATATAAATAGTATATGCTTGTTCAAGTAAAAGAATTCTGTTGTTATTTTTAGGAAAAAGCATTTTTCAGTAAATGCTTGCAAAAGTGATCCATGCTTTTGGGGTATTGTATCAGACTGTGTCAATTACTGTGACTAATTTTGTCATTAATTCATTTATTCACTTTCATGTGATTTACTGAAAAAAAATAAAAAAGAAGGTATGAGGTCCGACATGATGATTAGCTGTTTTTTAAGTATCAAGGAAAGACCTCTTAAAGTGTGGGTTTGACAGGTTTTTTTTCTGAGGTTCTGGTACACCAGAAGAGAGAACTGATTCATGTATTTTATTCTGGCTAGATACTGCTGTATAGATGGTGGAAAATGTTCTTAATTTCCTTGCAATGATCCAGGCCCCAAGCATGTACAAAGCCTGAATAAAAGTGTCCCCAAATCTCTCCAGGGCATGCCTTGTTTGCTTCATAAAAGTAATTAATCCTGTCTGAATTCTAGTGGTTTCACTCATGAGCTGAGATGAAAAGCACTTCCATTCAGAACAGTCTACTTGGGTAAAAACAATTCAAAATGGTGCAAAAGTGTGTGGCAAAAATGAAAAAAAGAAAAGAGAGAGAAAAGCTTCCAAATTCCCAGGCTGTAGTTTCACAACATAAATAGCTCTTCTCCCAGACATCTATACTATTCATATTACTCGTGTAATCCTAAATAAACTTCAAAAGAGCTGTCATTCATAGTGTAAATTATTATACATTGTCTTTTCCCTCTTTTAATTCCCAACACCATAGCAGCAAGGATCTCATTACAAACATTGAAGGATGTAACAGAGACCCATAAGATAAAGATAAATTCTACTCTTAAAGGTTTCAAAATTAAGTTGCCGTGTTTTAGATCACTTGTTTTTTGGATTATGAAATCTAATATCCTGTATCTCAATTTCCTGGGAAGAAGTTTGTGTTGTGTCCCAAGATCAGTGACTCTTTGCTGCAGTTCATGTATTGCTAGAGGTAAACAGGTTCTTTAGTTCTTGAATATACACACTGTGTGTTGGAAGAGTTAATATATTATTAAAATATTGTTACTAACCTGCCATCTTACTGTGTCAACTGTAATAGATGCACTGGAGTATGTCTTGCTTTACATAGATTCTTACAGGCCTTGAAGGGATCACAGAAATAGGAATCAGACATGTTCTGAAGATAAGACAGGAAAAATACCTGAGGATATCTATTTTGTGAGTGCTCTAAGACCATAGAATAGTCTTTTTGAGCATTTTTAATGCAAATAATTGAAAAAGTAGTACATCTGTTCTGATAGAAGTACCTGGGTGTGTTAAGTCTCCTTTTTTAATGTGTTCATTGTCTTGAGTTGCTGTTTTGGACACTTAGCTTTCCTAAGAGTCATACTCAGAGGTCAGTATTATGATACCAAGAATCACAGAATATTCTGAATTGGAAGGGACCCACAAGGATCATCCAGTCCAACTCCTGCCTTGCACAGGACAGCCCCAATAATCACACCATGTGCCTGAGAGCATTGTCCAAACACTTCTTGAACTCTGTCAGGTTGTTGCTGTGACCACTTCCCTGGGGAGCCTCTTCCAGTGCCCAAACACCCTCTGGGTGAAGAATCTTTTACTAAAATCCAATCTAAACCTCCCCTGACACAACTTCAGGCCATTCCCTCAGGTCCTGTCACTGTCACCACAGAGAAGAGATCAGTGCCTGCCCCTCCTCTGCCCCTCATGAGGAACTTGTAACTCCAGTGAGGTTTCTCTTTACTCTCCTCCTCTTCAAGCTGAACAGACCAAGTGACCTCTACTGCTTTTCCCCTTAAGGCCCTTCTTCCTCCTTGTTGCCCTCCTTTGGACACTCTCTAACAGTTTAATGTCTTTTGTATATTGTGGCACCCAAAACTGCCCCAGCACTGGAGGTGAGGCTGCCCCAGTGCAGAGCAGAGCAGGACAATCCCTCCCTTGCCCAGCTGGGGATGCTGTGCCTCATGCCCCCCAGGACACTTGTGCCTCCTCACTGCCAGGGCACACTGCTGAATCAGAAGCTGCTTTCAGATTGACTGAACTTACTCTTTCTGTATCTAAGTGATCCAATTTTATAAAATGGGTTGTCAAAGAATTGCATTTCTTTGATTACAGAATGCTGTGCAAATGTTTCAGTTCATTGATTCCAGCACAACAAGACATCTCTGTGTTGGTACATTTACTGATGGTTGTCTTTACACTTATTAAAAGAAAAGATTTAAATTTTAGGAAAGCAGACACAGTCTTCAGAGGGATGTAAGTAAGTGATGTAGATAAGAGTGAGTGTGAATGGGTTTAGCAATTTGAAGACAGGTTACAACAGAGTGGGAATATATGGCCCAGCAGGGAGGCTTGCTCTCTCTGCCACTGTAAATAGTCCTGCGTTTCTGTTGGCAAGAGCTAAAGGAAGATGAATGATGTGAGTGATGGTGACTAGGGGAAAATTTGGTTTTCAGAGTTGTTTTATTTGTGTGACTTCTGGTTGGCTGTGACTCTTACAATATATAATCATGAAAGGAAGATGTCGTATCTTGCTGTGAATAAATAGTAGGTCAGATAATATCATGGTTCATGTGTCACTTAATGAGAACTTTCTGTGTCAGAATCATTCATGCTGTTATAGCCAAAATATGAAGTAAGTGTTTCAGTTATGAATCCTGTTGAAGTTTTAAAATGTTCCATTGCTTTGGGATGCAGGCAAAATGTCATAAATTTATCCTCTGCTTCTAGTAATTTCTATTTTTTCCTAGTGTGAAAATTATTTATCTTTATCTAAAAGATAAATGAATTAATATTCCCAGGGGCAGGGAGGGAAGAGGAGTGAAAATGATGATGCATTGTTAGAACTAAGTCCAAAATATGACTTTTGGGGAGGGAGGGAGTGTTAAAAGGGACTTGGTTTTGGTCAGACTGGACAACTGGGCCTGGGTCATTGACCTCCTGCCCCAGTGCCATTGCATGCAGGGACAGGTGGTATATTATACAGAGCTCTGCTGCCCTGTGCAGCTTTTCCAGACCTGTGTGTTTCCTTAGAAATCATCCATCAGTGGGATAAGTTGAGGGAGGTCTATCATATATTCTGATTATAAACCAGGCCATCAGTGGTGCTGTTCACAGTCAGAACATTCTGCCCGTGCACAGATCCGTACCATGCTTGTGTCCTTAGCACAGGCAGTGAGAAGGCAGCAAAAGACTGAGACTGCTTCACTGCAGCAGGTGGCTGGTTCAGGGAGAGTTGCCTGTAGGTAATCCAAACAAGTATGCAACAGCAAGCAGTAGAAACTCCTGGTTTTTTTCTTTTGTATGTGCTGTTGGTACCTGCCAAAGACTAAAAGATGTCAGTGATTCTGTGCCTGAAAGTGTTTGTGTAACCCTAACGAGTAGGAAATACTCCACTGCTCAGAAACATGAGAAATGTGGAAACATAAAAAAATATGGAAAAGAATGAAGGGATTGGTACTTAGAGCAGAAAAGATGTATTTCTAAGTGTTCAATTGACAGATATAGCCATTATAGTACGAAATGAGGGATATTTTGAGGCAGTATGTATGGCAGAATTCATAAATACCCAACAGCTGTAACAACCTATTAGGTAGATGAGCATATGCCAAAATGAGAAACAGGCAAAACAATACCACTACTTTTTAAGATGCAAAAATTATGAGTTTGAAATTGAAGTTTCATAGCTCAGAGAGTGCATCTGAAAAAGAAAGTAGAGCTCTGACTCTTCCTGTTTGATGTGAGTTAACAGAAAACTTCACACTGAAATCCTAACAACATGAACACTTAACAAAACTTCTCACTTGTTGCAATAGCAGAGAATTCAGAAAGAGATGGGATGAGAATTCCATGTGTTTCTGTGCATTTCTTTAAGGCACGTACGTAAGTCTTGTAAATACAGTTTCATCAATCATGCATGAAGAATCAGAAAAAAGAAACAGCATTGTAACGCAAAATATGCTAAGCTCTAAGAAGAAATATGTGATAAAGTTTATAGGATTTACATAGAATCCAAATGAAATAGGCAATTTCAATAGTTCTAAATGTATTTTTTTGACTCAGGCATTATTCAAGAAATACATTTTACTACAAATTTGACATATATGTGTGTGTATATGTGAGCCCTTTTATTAGGGATGTAAAGTTTCCCTGTGTTTCTGTGAGTCAGTTAACACTACCCAAGTCCAGATATACTCTTTTTTTTTTTCTCAGTTATGGTGGTAGTTTTATGACTGATTCTCAGCCTTTCTTTATGCTGCCTTGAATTTTTCTGCTGTGTTCTGAATTGCTCCGTAAGTACTAGATTTCTTTCCTTTAGTACTTTTCAGGTGTCTTAGGAATAAATGCTGGGATTATATTTTGAATTTTTCCCCTTTATTATGTCCACTTTTTGCAGCAGTATGTGGGGGAAGTTTAAAGCTTGAGTTCCCTGATAAATTGTACTGTAGCTGAGGAACCTTCAGAGAGTAAAAAGGAGGGATTGTACTGCTCTGTGGTGTGGCTTTGTTGAGATGTGGGATTTTGTGGAGAGTGGCAGAAGCTGGGGACTGCAGGGTCACAGCTGGCTCCGCAGCTTGCCCGCTCTGGTATCCCCAGCTTAAGCCTGTGCGTGCCGTGTCAGAAGAGTGACAGGTGAGGGAAGGTAGCACAGCCATCTCTTGTAAAATATATGATTACTATTCCTCTCGACACTCGATACGCTGCTTTTAGTTCCTGAGGAAAATGAGCGTCCGTCCGTACGTTCCTGCGAACCTATCCCTTTCAGGAGTTATAAAATAGTCATCCAGATGGCACCAAGTGTTTACTCAGAAGCCGAGGCTTAAGTCGGTCACAGACAGAAGTCCCCAGGAGTTGCTTACTAAACAGATATTTGGAATGTTGGCTCCTAGGTCTGGTTAAATCGATCCGAAGGAAGCTGGCGCACAAGTGCCGTGTGGAGGCGGCTGTGGGAGGAAGTTGCAGATTCAGGTCTGGGCAAGCTCCGCTGTAACTTTTGGCTCTCCCTCTTTCTAAACAAACATCAGCTACAGATTGCACAGCTTTCTCCTCCGTTATTCATATGAAGCTAAAGAAAGGGACACGCACTCTCCAGTAGTAAGCAACTCAACTAATACTACCCTCACTTTCTTTTCATAAAGGAAAGAAACTCTGTTTAACTAAAGAAAGTATAGACTGAAAATGACGTTTTCATTCTAAATCTATTCTTTTCATACACATACTGTAAGGAAAATCTGAATTTTATCCATCTGAGCTTTTTAATGGAGGTGTAATAATTTCCTGAAAATACTAAACTGTTCTGTTGATTTTCATAAAGTGATGTCTGAACTCTTACAGTATAACTTACACAAATATTCTCTTCTTCAAAAAGCACTTCTTAATTATGGGAGCAGATGCTATTAAGATTACGCCTTTACTGAAATAGAACATGATTTAGCAGTTACAATGCAGTTTTTATCTTCTTTATGCAGTAATACTGATACTGAAGGCACAAGTGAAGATTGAAGCCTTAACCTTACAATAAATTTGTTTTTCAAAACTTCTTACTCTGATAAATCGGCATGAATGTGATTTATATGTCTTTCATTAGAATAATGATTTGAGAATTGTCCTGTATGCAATAGACATCAATGTAATGAGTAATTTTGATTTATTCATCAGGATTTTAATTATACTTTTTTTGCTTAGCAAATAAACCTGTTTATTTAAAAGTACTAGGTTCATGAATGTGACCTTCTGTGAAATTACCCTTCCAGTTTCCCTTTCAAATTATTATCTCTGAAGGAAAGTACATTTCAAGTTAAGTTAACAGAGAGAGCTAAAGAAATGGACAAACCCAAAAAGTAATTGGTGAGGAACATATTTTCTGTTTGCTTCAGTAATAAATTATCAAGAAAATGTAGCTGATCATGTCTACTGGCAGACTGAAATACTTCTACTGAATGTTGTCTCATTTTCTACAGAAGTAAATGGTTTGAAAGCAGTTTAGAAAGAAAAGTGGTGTAACAGCCAAACAGTGTGGTCACTGCAGTAAGTTTAAGAGGCCGAGCAGGGGTACAAATCTTTCCACTCAATGTCTCAAGGTGCTTCAGTAAGGGTGTGAATGAGATCAGGTCATGTTTAGAAATGCTAAAGGTAGTCTTAAATAGAGGTACTCTAATTTCCCTCATAAATGGTAATTCAACAGGAAATTAGTCATCCTTCTGTGATTTTCCTGTGCCATTTTTCCCATTGTAACATGTTGTCACAGTGAGGTGTGTCTGCAAGCTCTGTGGGCTTCCGTGTGGGTGGTGAGGGACAGTCTTTTGGACAAGAAGAGGAAACTATCATAATTGTGTTTTAAGGTCTCCCCATTCTTCATTCTCCTGTTTGGGGTTCAAGGTAAGGGAGCACCACAGTTGCAGCAAGTAAACTGCCTTGAAGATATCTGAGAAACCAACATTTTGACCATCTTGAATTCAGGGAAGTTATTCATATTTCAGTTCCTTTGCTTGCTGAGCATGATAGTCTGTTTTTACCTGAGAGGAAACCATTCATTTACTCTCTGGTAAATGATGGTAAAAACAGGCCAAAGAGGAAAATATTCTCAAAATATGGTGGAAGGATCACAGTGACAATCATGACCTGCACAGTAGAACTTATTCTCTAAAAGCACCTCCAGATAAGTAGATGCATTTAAGACTTACTGAACTGCATCTCGTTGCATTGTGTCTGGGAAGCAGTGCCATTCTGACATCGGTGCAGCCGCAGCAGTTCCATCCATCCCACTGGCAGTGTTTGGGTGGCTGGGTAGTGCTCTCCAAGTCAGTCAGGCCAAAGTTCTTCACTGATACCACCTGCTGTGTTATGCCAGGGATTTGGAAATCTGTGGTTGCTTTTTACCTGACCCTTAATTACTGTGATCCCATGCTGCTCTGCTTGTGGAGTTTACAGAGGGATCATTAAGTACGTAATTAAAGAGCGTGGCGGTTTTTTCTTTATCATGACGAGAACTGTGCTTGAAAGAGCTACATCAATCCCCTGCAGAGGGAACTGCCCCCCAGTTTGCTTTTAAAAATTTTTTAGCATTGATGTTGTATCAGTGGAGCTATACCTTTCTGTTTATCAACATGATCTTTTGAAATTGTTTGGCAAAATCATATCTATTATAGCTAGGTCTTTATGAGATAGCAAGTTTTGTCATTATAAAAGCTTGCATATTCAAATGGTTAAAAAATGACCTATTCTTGCATTACCACAAGGCATTTCTGTGTACCTAATTTAGACTGTGTCTCTGTCTTTGTTTGACTCACCTCACTTAACTACATACATTTTCCCCCTGTCTAGTAGCATTTATTCTGTAAAAATTGAGGTCATGTGTTTGCTGGAATTTGTAGTGAAGAAAAACTGGATGAGAGTAGCTTGTGGATAGAACACATAAGCAGGTCTATAAATGAAATAATTTTTGTGCCTTAATTAGACCTGAATTATTATTGCTAACATTGTATTATATTTAATTTGTGTTGAGAAGAAAACGTATTCCAGCTCAGAATGTATTCCAGCAAGACTACCTACAAGTACATAAGGCAGCTGTCTACCCTTCTGCTTCAAAAACTTTCAGCTATGTTTTGAAGCAATTTTCAGAATACCAAAAATTTATGTACTTGTCTAATATTTTGCTCTCTTGGCATCAACCCATGAGAAGTAACATGAATAACAGCTTTAAGTAACCTCACTGTTCCACTTTGGCTGGGATTTTTTTTTTATTTTTTTTTATTTCTTTGTTTCACCATGGGGTCATGATGAAAACTTTCCTTTTTTGAGAGTATGTTCTTAGGCAGTTACTGTGGGTTGTTAAATTTATGAACGATGCCTCCCTTATGTCTCTGCAGATGCTTGTTGTGATGCATCACATATTTAAAAATGCTTTTGTACCTGCAGTCACATGACAGGATTTAAGGCTGTCTACAGTTAGAGGTTTCTGATAGCTCCACACTCATACACTTTACATTAACAGCTTCTCAAACTTAAAACATCTTGACTGGCTGAACTGTTAGTGGCTGATTTTTCTATAACTTCCTAACGTATTTTTCTTCTACTGTCACAAGTTTAATAATTCTTATTAATTTTTGTCTCCTTGATATTTGGACAAAATATTAGCTGTTAAAGTACTAAAATATTCATTCCTACAGACATTTTCAATACAAATTATTTTAAAAACTCACTTATTCTACTGTAGCATTTTTTCAATCTGTTTTTTCCTAGTTTCTCTGAAATAAGGCTTAGACTAAGTTTTGATGATTTTTAAAAAAATATCTGTCTGCATGTTCTTCACAGTGTTCTTACTTTCTCTGTTCTATATTCTAACCATGATCTTTTCCCTTGTCAGCACTTCCCTTTATGGTTTATCTCTTATGAAGGAATTCACAACTTTCTGCTCTTCATTTTCAAGATTTGTTACAACCCTCTTATGCCTACTCATGCATCATATGTCACCTCTCTTCATAGCCATCCTCACTCATTGTGATAGATTTTCCAAGTTTCAGTTGCACTTAAAAACATCTCTGACTTTTATTTTCCCCAAGCTACATGGTAGTGTTTGAGACATTTACACTTCATGTTCCTCAAGCTCCTTCAGGTACATAGCTGCAAGGGTCTTGCTTAGTCCATGACAGGAGCAGGCTTTATAGACTGCATATGTTATTTTAATTCTGCTCTATGAAGTAGGCAGAAGGCTACCACCTTCCAGCCTCATAGGTGGCCTGACAGAGTCAGGAAAATCCTCTGTGTGTTAGGTCATCTCAAAAGATGCATCGTATTTTCCTGCCAGCCTGATGCCACACAAATAGGTTGGTTTTATACCTTACAGTGCCTTGTGTGGTTCCTAGACAGTCTTTTGCTCATCACCATACCTGTGCTCTTGCCAGTTCAAAAGTATCAGAGTGACAATGACACACAGTGAATGATTTAAATTGCCTTTCAATACCTGAAGGGCACCCATGAGAAAGGTGGGGGCAGACTTTGGCTGAACCTGTTGAGACAGGACAAGGGATAAAACTGAAGGAGGATCAATTTAGGTTAGACATAATAATGAAGTTTTTTACGATGAGGGTGCTAAAACACTGGAACAGATTCCCCATAGAGGTGTTGGAGGCTCCATCCCTGGAAACATTCAAGTCCTGGCTGGATGGGGCTCTGAGCAACCTGATCTAATTGAAGATGTCCTTGCTCATTGCAGGAGGGTTAGACTAGATAACCTCTAAAGGTCCCTTCTAACCCAAACCATTGTATGGTTCTATGATCTTAATTGCTTTGGCTGTTTTTTACCTGGGGAGTTTGTTCATGTAGAATAGATTGTCTTCTGACATAAATGTTTTGAACACAGTCCACATCATATTCCATATACCACAGATAGACAGATAGGATGAGAGGTAGATATGGGGGTGTCTATTCAGTATATATTCTATCCCTGTATCTGTGGTGGTGGGCTCCTCTGACCAACAGTGCTATCCATGGCTTGAATGAGTCTAATCTGATCTTTGATCTCCAAAGGAAGATCTCCAGAAATTAAATATGAATGTGACCTATGTAGATACTTTAGTCTGCCTTCCTACAAATATGTGTTTCTATTCATTGCCAAGTTATAGTGGACTTCAGTAGTAGATGTTTCATTCATCTGTTTAGACAGAATTCATGCTAGAAGGTTTCTTTTTCATTTCTCCTGCAGGTTTCTTCTGTTATTTTTTTCATAAATAACTTTTCATAACTTTCTTCAGTTATTTTTCCACTATCTCTTTCGGTGAATGTTGAGCAGAGATAGTGTTTCTAAGTCATTACTTTGGCCAAGTTACTACAGTTTTAGAGCTGTGTTAGTTAACATGACCCCTGTTGTTCTATCACTTTTAAACAGAAGATCCCACTGAAGTTGGTGTGAACTTTTACCTCAGTTTCAATATCAGGATGTGGCTCCTTGTACAGGGGAGTCCTCCCTGCCTAGTTACCAATTGTACGCAGCTCTCCTCCCTTTCCTTGAAGATAAATCTCCTTATCTGGTTCCTTTTTCTTGACAATAATATTGTAGAGAGAAGAAAAAGAATAAAAGTACTCCTTGGATAAAAATGTTGGCTATTAATTATCACTATTGTGCAGTTACATTCTTGTGTAATTCTTGTCCCCTTGGAGCCTTCTTGTACAGATATGTGAGGCTAAGTATTTCCTCCCCCATAAAACAGACATTACAGGTTTTCATCTCATTCCCCTGCATAAAGTTGTCACTAAAATGAAAAATAAACAAAACAAAATTCCACTTCTTCCTGAATTCCCAGAATTTCTTTACAGAATTAGAATATTGCTAACAATTCGATGGAGAGAATACGCTGCAAGTTCCACACTACCTTGATGAGAAAATCAAGAAGCTTTACAGAGGTCACATTGACATGCTGCTTGATGTACATATAAGCTCCACAACTTGCACTGTAATTAACTTACTATGACACTGTTTGTTGGGCACAACATTCTCATATTTTAATTCCATAAATTCATGGTGAAAGATGGAAATGGTGTGCATCAGCTTTGTAAAAGATCCTCAACCTTATCCTGTTTACATTATAAACTGAAATTATAGGAGAAATAGCCTTCAGTGAAATACTGTCTGAGATATATTTTTAACTTCAGTGTTTGAAAGTAGCGAGATGATAGGAATGGAAAAGCTCTCGAAGCGACTGCTTTTTAAAATTGAAATCAGATTACATTCTAACCAACTTAAAACATTACTTGAAGACATATGAGCTAGTAGCTTTGGAATGCTTACTTACTTTCTCAAGTTTATCATGGGAATTAGAGATCATGAACAAATTTCTTAAATTCATTTCTAGAAATCTGGGTACTTTTAAAAGTCATGATTGTCAGGGCACCTCAGTTCACCCTTATTGGGTCAATAAATATATGTAATTGATTCTAAAGGAGAAGTTTGAATTTGACCAAAGATATGACTCAATCAGAACCAATACACAAATCTGAGTAATTTTAAAAGCTTAAAATCTTTAATATTTCAAATTCTTAAATAAACAAAATGTAAGTTCTTTAATTTTGTGACACTCTGTTATATGCAATATAACATGCAAGGCTTTTGTTTTTTTAATTATACAATGCAGAACTGTTGCATATGCCTTGCTGATTACATTGAATATTATTTCACATTTCTTATTGCTATAATAGAAATTGGATTGTTTCCTCAAAGTAATTTTTTTTTGAATTGTGTTCCAAGGTGACTCTTGAGGTAAAGGGGGAGCAGGGGGGAATGACTTCTAGGTTGGTCTGAGATGTTATTCGAAGGCTTTATGATTATATTGAACATTAATCAGATAAAAAATTAAAGCCCTATAGCATCAGAAGTGGTCTGTGATTTAGTCTGTGACTGAAAAAGTCATATCCTTGCAGTGAGTTCAGAAGGAAGGCTCACAAGTCAAGGATATATTCAAAACACTCAAAGCTTCTTTGCCTGTTCAGGAGAGAGAGAGAGGGAGAAAAGAAGCACTGAAGTGTTTTGAAAAGCTGAGCCAGACATGCAGGGGAAGCAGCACAGGGCTGGTTCTTAGGATACAGCGAGCATAAGGCCTTCCACTATATTTAGTTCCCTTTCCCTGCCTTCCCCTCCCCCTTCAGTGCCTATATTTGAATTTGAGTTGTAGAGTTGTCTTTAATTTAAAGTAACTTTTTTTGAATTTTTTGGCATCCTAACTTAACAAGATAAATATCTTTTCAATTAACATTGTAGTTAAATATAACTATGCTTAATTAATGCTGATTTACCTCTTCTTTTTCAAAGGATTCAGCCTTTATATGATGGAATGTGATTAAAAATTTTTGTTTGTGTTTTTTCTTGCACCTTAATATAACACTGAAGGAACTGTTACAGATAGCCAATTCTTATTATTAGAAATAAATGCCTTGTCTTGCCACCTGGATCTTTGGATTAGGCTTACTTCTATAGAGAAATAGAGGATGAAAATAGCACTGAATGTTATAATTGTTTAATGTTTGTATTTCCAGGGTTTGCTGGAGGGTCCCCAAGGTCCACCTGGCAAAGAAGGTCAAAGGGTGAGTAAACTTGGTGAACAACTGGTGAGTGTGCTAACAGCTTGATGTGCAACTTCTGGCTAAGCACTAATAAAAAATGGTAAGGTAGCAGCTGAGTATGAAGCATGCTGACAACAAACTGAGCCCTGACACTTGAGGTTTCTCTTCAGTTGAAGGAGATTTAACAATTTCAACCATCTGAAGTGTTTTAATGACTGGCAGCACAGGTGTATTGTATTGTGTTTTGTGCAGTGTGCTTCTGCTGTAATTTTTACTGAAATAATAGTAAAACTTTTCAGTTTTCATTTTTTAGCAGGGATGAACTATACCTTACAACATCTACAGTATATAAAAATATTAATTTAGGGTCATTATCTAAAATATTAACAGAAATGGGGACTACTGACCCTGGTCTTTTAGATGCCATTATGAAAGTGTTAGTGCCTAACATACATGTACAAAAGATATGATACAGTAAAGGGGGGTGGGGGGCAGAACTTGCCAGATACATGAAATAAACCTTTGGTTATTCAGAATTTTAATATAATTAAGTAATTGACTTGTTTCTCCATGCTCTGTTTTTATTTTCCCTGACTTATTGAATTTGATAGTTCATTAGAACAGATAACAAATATTTATGATTGTGCTATCACAAGAATTCAGTAATCTAGTATGTTCCTAAAAGTTTAGGAAAATATTAAGACTCAAGCATTTCAATATTTTTACAAACTAAGTGTGTGCCCAGTTTGCAGTTTTGAAGTTGGGTCTCAATAATTCTTGGTTTATTTAGGCATCTTGATATTCAATATCTCAGTTAAAATATCTGAAGTTAAAGGATTTAATGTTTCTCATAAACAAATTTAGTTAACTACAGTGAATTTTTAAAGGCTAATTCAATGATTTCAATAATAGTAGTAAAACTAACAGAAGACTAGTTCTGTTATGAACAAAATGAGTAAAGATGTGTAGGCCCCAAAGCTATGTTTTGTGTTGGTTTTTAAGTTTTAAAACTAGCATTAAATTCCATTTAAGTTGAACATGAAGGTGTGAAAGCTGAGTTCATTTATGTTTCTCTTTAAGGACTGAGAACCTGTTCAGAAAAAGTTGGTGTAGTAATGGAGAATTCAAAGTTATGTGATGAATATGTTATTAAAGCATATTTACTAGCATATTAAGCAGTTGCCAATCCTTATTAAGGGTTTTATAATTACCATGGCTATTATGGTTAGACAGTTAAATAGATGGGATACTGTGAAACAATATCTGTATTCTGTTTTAGGATATTTTAGAGTTGTTCTGTGGAGAATTGAATCTTCTCCTTTAGAAACAGTTACAAATATTCCTGTGTTTTAGAAACTTCACTCTTGGAATTTCTTCATTTTTTTAATGCAAAAATTCAGAGTTAACACACTGTATTGTGTTTAATGGTGGATAAATGGATTTGGAAATACTTTTTAATTTTTTTCCATTTTGCAGTAGGAATTAGTGGGTTGATACATTCATCATGGACATTTTCCTACTCACACAAAAAACTGAACTGCTGTCATGCTCCAGCCTCGATAAAAACAGGAGCACTGATGGTTTTGTAATCTGGCCATGCACAGAGCTGCCTTGAGCCAAACAATGGGAACACAGACTGTGGAGCCCCAGCACCTCTCTTTATCTTTCTAACAGTGAGATGCTCACAACAATACTCCTTCTGCTGCCACTCCCACCCAAGCATTAACAACATTGTTGGCAGTCTTAATTCAGCTCCCATGTGCTTTTGCATTTCCAATACATTTAATTACACAATAACATACCATTTGTAACAAGTTCTCTGCTCTGTTTAATGACAAACAGGACAGTGCACATCTAATGGCTATTAAATGCTCCTTTTTATTCGATTATAGA
This sequence comes from Erpornis zantholeuca, assembly GCA_013400515.1. Taxonomy (NCBI): domain Eukaryota; kingdom Metazoa; phylum Chordata; class Aves; order Passeriformes; family Timaliidae; genus Erpornis; species Erpornis zantholeuca. The sequence continues at coordinate 157,994 of VZTN01030548.1, read as the reverse complement.
TGTCATGTTCTTCTGTTCTACTTCCAGCAGATCCTCTAAATCTTTCACATTATATGAAGTTATTGCTTTCCTCATGGGCTGTCTTTTGAAGATTAAAGCATATTATTGAGTGTGTAACTAGCTAATAATTTTTTCTCCAACATATTATTCAGACCTAAAAGTGATACTGTGTCCATTCTGAAAACTGTAACATATTAGGGGGGAAAAAAGCCACTCCTGAAACACCTGAAAGTATCTATTCAATTTGGATGCCATGCTTTGAGACCATCAACTTTTTTTTAAATTGCAATTTGTACTGTACCTGCTATATTCAAAATTTAAATTTCCACCTATATCAAGAGCATTTTAAAGTGTTCAACTCCCTTGAAAATTGGTCTTAGATTAATAAGGAGCTGAGAGGACAATCTGTGTAACTTACAGACCTCAGAATACACATTAAAGCAAGGAACTGAAGAGAATTAACAGTGTTAATGATGGTACTGAAGAAACATGTAGAAGGCTCAGGTTAGAATTAGTGACAGGTAAAAGGTAATAGAAAATGAGTAGAAAAGCAAGGAAAACAGCATTCATTTTCGGAGTGTTTTAAATGAGGTTTTATTATACCAACCCAAATCAGAGTTTAATATTAGAACTACTAAGAAGTACCAAAGGTGCCCTGTCCCAGAGTGGGAACCCATCTCCCTGCATTCTCTAAAGAGGGAGCTAGGAAAATTGTGCCCTTATTGAGGGCTTTACTTCTCAATAAATCTGAGAAATAGTATTTCTTTCACCTCACAGGAATAATCTGCATTAAAAATTATGTCAGAAAAGTACATATAATAATTATTATAGAAATAGAACACGTGTTGTTAGAATTATAACAAACAAAAATATAACAACTGTAGTTTTTGAGTTCAAAGTTATGCCAAACTTAAAATGCTTATTGACATACACATCAAATTGGCTTAGAAATGCAAATTTTCATCATTACTTAATTAGATTATGTCAATGGTTTATTTATTTCAAATGTAAAGGGGGATCAGGGCATTTTTTCAAATAAGGTAGTAACAGCTTTTGTCTGCTACCTGCACTGTAGACAGAGTTACGTGGTGCCATTTGAGCCAATGCATGGTTATTAAAGTACTGGATATGTCATTTTATGTGTCTTTGATATGTGGTACTGAATACATAATATAGCAATATAATCTGTTACTACTGTATGGTCATGCTGGGTTATGATCTTGCTCCCACATTAAAGAGCCTTAGGTTCTTACTTAAATGATGGTCAGCAATGGAAATTGATGACAGAAGTGTGTGAAAGATCTTCTATCTTAGTTGGTCTCTTGAGATGCCTTCCAGGTATCCTAAAGAATAAAAAGGCTTGGAGAAAGCAGTACACTAGTGTGATATGTTTACAGAAATGTAGTGCGGGGAGATCATTCAGAAGCAGAGAGAGGAAGCCCTGAAAGTGCTTTGACTAGTTCTGTGAAGCATTAAAAGACTTTGTATCAGGATGCATGTTCTATTTTTTTGGCTTTATTTAAAAGAAAATTGCAAACTCGCTAAAAATTTGAAGCAATGCAGTCATGGAGAACAATTAGTGTCATGATAAATAGAAATTGGATTCATAAGCATGTTACTTCTCTCATACTGATCTAGTAGTAAAATGCCTAAATATTTCTTTTCAGAATAAACAAGTAGATTAATAGCCTAGCATTTACCAAGAGTATTGGTTGTGTTTCTAAGAGTAAACTCATGAGTCCCATTCTTCCTTCACTTGTTGTGACACCTTTCCCTCTCATCCCCTTTGTTATCTCTTCTCATTATGCATGTGGCTGTCTTATGCAGGAGAAGAGAACAACCTTCATGAGCAATGAGGTAGTACAAATAATGATCTTCAGACTTCCATTACTTGTTTCCTTTTCACAGCACTAAAAAGAGAGGAACAGAGCTTCAAAATCAAGTGAAGGAATTTGCTTTCCATTTTTCATGGTTTACTACCATGCTTCATCTACACAAAATAAACTACCTAGAATTTTCAATAGCTCTACAGAAAATCTTAAAAGATATTCAGTGATTCATCACATGGTCCATCCTTAATTAGACTCTTACTGTGAAGGCAGAAGTAATTGTCACAGCAGAAGACATCATAACTTGGTTACATCACAACCTGGCCATATTCAGAGAGCACACAGTGAATTTATTTCTGATTCTTCAATCAATGTCATCAGTGAATGTAGTTAAATTGTGCATGAACATGTAGTGCCCTTATGTTTCTCCCTTTGCCAAGATACCCACTCCATTCACATTTGTTAGTCAATGTTGTGTTTTCCTGTGGGCTCAAGGAGTCCTCAGATGTTTGCTCTTAAAAAAGGCTAGAGTTTCCTCTTGCTCTACAAGTAGTGACTTCTTATAATTTTTTGGGGGTTTTTTATCCTTAATGAAGTGGTTTGTATTAGACTTAAGACCTTACTCAGCAAGAGCTTTTGGCTTTAGTTCTGGTCACTGAAAGTAATGGGCCAGTAGAAACAGCTACTCATTCCTTTTCTCTCATTCCCACATGAGAAACACTAGACCACTCTGTGGGCAGGCACTGCGTTCATCCATAATTTTTCAGTGTCCTTCACGTTGGCTTCAGGCATGTTCCAGCTGCAGCAACTTGATACTGTTACACAACTGCTCAGGATGACATCAGGAGATTGAGAAGGTAATTACACATTACTCTGAAAAGTCCCTGGTCCCATATCACCGACCCACAAAAAATAGCAGGATTGGGTGCTAACCTAACATTGCATGGAATTCAAACCACAGTGGACAACTACGCCATCTTCCTGGATCCCTGTGTTATGCAGAATTACTGTTTTTCTCAATAGTCCTGCACTTTCTAGGTAAGCACATCTTTTGCAGAAGTCCAGTTTCCACTTGAAAGGACATCAACAAGAGACTCTTTGATTCTCTTGAGTCTCCCTGATTCTTTTCTTCCAGTGTTTTTGGCAGTCACGTTTCAAAACATGCATTTTATTTTACACTGGGCAGGTAGCTAATCCTCCATTAGCTTCCAGCAACTGTTTTTTTAAATGTCTTTTTATATTTAAGAGGTATTTAGCATTTTTTCTCTGTAATCAAATCACCATTCTATTAATTTTTGAAAAAATTCAACTAGGGGCCTTCAGCTCCCATGCAAAGAATTTTCCAAAGTCATCAAATAATTTTGTCATGTTGCTGCATATCCTCAAAAATTTCTATTACCTTAAGTTTACAGGTTGCATGGAGCTTTCCAGACTCTGCCTTTACTATGTTAAATGCAATGAAGTTTATATTTCGAAATTAAAATTCCAAATGTTTTGAAAAGTAATGCTTAATTTCAGTTGGATATCTTTGCAGCAGGGATTGTCCCTGAACTTGATGTTATAAATAGTATTTTTTCCTGAAAATGATTCAAATTTTAAAATATAATACTTTGGTGAATTCCAAAAACTTTCTTGATGCAAAGAATCAAGGCAATTTTGTTAGACACCTGTACTGCGAAATCTAGACAGGGTGATTTTGCATTCTCAGCTGTAGAAGAGCCAGGCCCAGGATGCAGCTAAAACACACAGCAGTTTGCGCAGCAGTTTCTGCTTCTTTACCATTCTCTTGATGCCTTCTTGAGCTCCTGGGCACTTTTTCTGGGACTTGGGCACTTCTGGGAAGCCCTGAGGACGCTGAGGATGCCTGTTGTTTCCAGGTGAGGCTGAGGTAAGGGTAGCTCCACCAGCTGTCCTGAGCAGTACATGCCCGCAGCAGCGAGGCTGGGCGCCCTTCTGGAGGACTCTGTAGGAGCAGTTTCTGCAGTGATGGCACGAGCAGTCCGTGGATGCAGCAGGTGGCACAGCAGTTCATGCAGGAGGGCACAAAGAAGAGGCCAGCAAACTTCTGTGTCCAGCATGCACACACTTTGAGATGGTGGTCACAAGGCTCAGGACCCAAGCGCTACTGAAGGAGCACTGACAGCTGTTTGCTGTCGAACTTTTGTACCCAGATGGAGGACACAGCTGTCCAAGTCCATAGGGCCTCACACATTACAATCCTCTCTTCATTATTTCGAGCAGTCATGGTGACTGGGAGAGGCTCCTGAAGACTGGAAAAGAGCAAATATCTCTTCTATCTTCACAAAAGAAGGTGCAGGGAACTACAGGCCAATAGGCTTCACCTCAATCCCCAGGAGTGTGAGAGGAAATCTTCCTGGAAACCATTTCCAAATACATGCAGTACAAGAATGTGATTGGGATAGTCTGCATGGATTTATGAAAGGGAAATTTTGCCTGAACAAGTAAATTGCTTTCTAGTATGATGTGACTAGCTAGGTGGATGAGAGGTGAGCAGTGGGCGTCAACCTCAGCTTTAGCAAAGCCTATGACATTATCTCCCATAATTTTATCTTGTCAACTTCATAGACAAGCTGACAAAGTACAAGTTAGATGGGTGGATGGTAAGGTGGGTTGAAAATCAGGGTGCAGAGGTTTGTCATCAGTGGCACAATGATTATTTGAGAATTAACCACAGTTTGGAACTATTTCCAGCTGGAAAACTAGCAGCTACTACATGTTAGAATGCAGTGTTGGAGACAAATCACTAATGGGGTATACCAGGGTTACTGTGAGAGCCAGTACTGCCCAGTGTCTTCACTGAAAGCCTGGACAGTGGGGCAGAATGTAGCAGAATGGGGCAGGAGAAATCACATGAAGTTCAACAAGAGCAAATGCAAAATTCAGCACCCAGGGAGGAATAACCCCAGATGTCAGCATACACTGGACACAAACTGTCTGGAAGAAGGCTTTGTGTAGAAGAGCCATTTGGACAATAAGCTCACCATGAGCCAGCAGTGCATCCTTGTGGCATAAAAAAGGCCAACAATATCCTGGCTTGCATTTGGAAGGGCATTGCCAGCAGGTCAGGGGAGATATCCTTCCCCTTTGCTCAGCACTGGTGAGACCACCTCAAGACAGATACAGACTTCCTGAGGGGCATCAAAATGCAACCAGAGAAACTTTCATGGAAGGAAAGACTCAGAGAGCTGGGACTCATCAGCCTGGAGAAGGCTCAGTGGGAATCTGATCAGGGTGTAAATACCTGGTGTGAGGGAATAAAGAAGAGGGAGCCACATTCTCCTCAGTATTAGCTGGTGACAGGAAAAGAGGCAATGGGCAAAAAATTAAAGAAAAAAAAAACAACAAACAAACAAAAACCAGAAGATTCTATCTGAACAAAAGAAAGCACTTTCTTATTGTGAAGTTCATCAAATAGTGATGCAGGTTGCCCAAGAGAGGTTATGGAGTCTCCATCTGTGGAGATATTCAAAAGCTGAGTAGACACAGTCCTGGACAATTGATTCTGCTTGAGGACAGGGATTATACTAAGTGATCTCAAGACTTCTCTCCAACCCAGAAAATTCTGTTGTTTTTATTTGAGTAGCTCTAGCTTATTCTCAGCATAGCTGCCAACAACTTCATTTTTATGGATTAATAAGATTTTTTTTTAAGTCTTTTCTATGTATTTAAACAGATTACTTTTTCCATCATGGTTCCAGTGGTGAATTGGGTTCAAGCATTTACAAATCTTTCTACAATATCACAGCCATATTCTTGACTCTGTATTCCTTGCAGGTGTCCTGAAGTAAATATTTTTGAAAGAACTTCCTTATTTCCCATAGTTGTGTTTATAATACCAAATACTTCACTTAAGAGGAAGTTATTTTAGCATTATCTTAGTAATAAATTAAACACCTCATAAAACTGAGAGTCTGTTGTCATATCTAGTATTTCCACATTGATTTCACTAAAATTACATGTTTGGAGGGACCTTGTGCAATTGCAGTATTTGCCTGTATTCCATAATCAGTTTACTCTGAGTCTACAAGTTTTTCTAATCAAGCATGAATAAAGTTATTTTGACAGAGTGGAAAATCTTCATAAATAAATGGATGGAGAGCTGTTAGATTTTCTTAACATAATTATTTAGAGTGGCATCAAAATCGATTTAAATTCAGATTGCATTTATCTGACTTATAGAACTTAAATATTTCTTTGACATAATTTGTTTTCTAGTTCAGTGAGTAAATGTTGTACTAAACCAATTATAAAACAAACCTTACAGAGCAGTGATAATGTTTGCATTGCAGGTCAGCCTCCTGGCACAATGCAAAACATTTTCTTCACAGCTAAAACTCTGGAGTTTTGGAATCTCTTTTAATTTTCTCAGTCCTTCTTGACTTTGATTTTCAGTTGTTTTAAAGCATGCAAACTTCAATATTATTTCATCTTTAAGTTGGAGTTCTGTATGTTCCTTCACTCTGACATTCAGCAATCCAAAAATGCTTAATGTAAAACAGTTTTTTTCCCAGGATGTCTCTACCTTGAAGTACATATCCAGTAAAATAGGATACTGCTTAAAGATATTTCTTTTTCCCACTTTGGCATTTGAAAATTGAATGAAAAGGTTGTAATCTAGAATGCTAAAGGAAGGTTTAGAAAAAGAATTAGAGAAGTTCTGTTTTTTTCCCTTGCTAATTTCCACAGTAGAAATTAAAATCTAACTTTTAATGGAATAGAAGAAATGGTTTAACTTTTAAGAGGCTCATTTAGAATTTCCAGACTCTCTTCCAATTACTCTATTATTAATATTTCTTTTACCAGACTATCTTCCAAATACTCTATTATTAATATTTCTTTTAATGTCTTTTGGCCAAAGGTATAGAAACATGAGACAATAAGAATTTATATCTCATAATTAAAAATTAAGGTATAAAGTATCTAAATACAGTTGAAAGCTAGTTCTTTGAGTGATTTTGAATTAAAATTGAGCTTTTATGGATACACTTGAAAAATTGTGATGGATTTTTTCTAGCTGTTTGTTGGCAAAATAGGTTGTAGAATTCAACTTCTCAGCATTGCTCTGCCTGTTGAAGGACTTTTTTTGTTTGTTAAATGCATTTGAATTTTATGTAGTCTGTCTAGGTGTTCCCTTTTAGCATTTCATTAACGTCACAATGAAGAAACTAGAGGCTTTGTAAATCATTCCTGAAATGATTTTGGAAACCCAAGACTGAGTGCAGAAATACTTCTGCATTAATGAGGAGCTCCCTACTGACTTTTCTCCCGAAACAGGGGATTAGGATCTGTGTGCTGTAGTCTTCTGTGAGCTGTGTTTCTGTGAAAGGTTTTTGTGGGATACGAGGAACAGACTTGCAATTGATTTCTGCAAACGGCTTAATTTCTTGCCTTCTGGCCTTATTTCCTGTGATTTTGTTCAGGTTTAACATTTAATACAGAGGTTAATTTGTAATATACTGGTTACCATAATATGTCCTCAAGGCCAAAGTTAATAGGATTTGAAGAAGGGATTGTACATTCAAGTCCTAACACTCTATTACTGAAGTTAAAAAGGTTTCATTGCCTGCAACATAGATTTTCAATTTAGGAGAGAGAATATCCCAAGTCTTGCTGTAATCTGAGTTAGTGTAGGCACTGGAACTTGTCTGGCTTCTTGGTGGCAACTTTGGGCATCTGGAGGAAGAGTTTTTTAACTGCCCAGAGCTCCACTCGTGTGGCTGTGTTTAGATACCCAAAGTGCTGATGGGCACCTGTGGGTTAGGCACTCTGACACCAGGGTCTTTACTCCCCACCCACCTCCTGTTTTGGTTATATCTGTGCCTTTGTCAGTTTGGTTTTGAGGATTAATCAAGAGAATCATAGTTTAGCTTGGCAAACAAATTACATAAACCTCATTAATTTTGCATAACAACTACAGTAGTTAAGGCTTTAAAGCCCAGATTTCTACGTTCCCTAGAACTAGTTCCTGTTTTGAAATGTGATGATGTGTTTAAAGAACCACTAATTAGCACTTTCCCTTGAAAATTCACATGGGCTTATTCTAAGAACTTTTGCCTTCATACTGAAGTGTAGATTCCTTAAATTATTAATTCCATAAATCATGTCAGTGTTCCTACATAACTGCTTGATTTTATCCTTAAATAATCCGCAGCTTATATTTAAACACTAGGATTAGAGATCTTACTCCTCTAGAGAGATGTGAATAGATAGATATGGCATCATACAGCAGGGGGTTACAATACAGATTTTGAATTCTAGCACTGTGTGTTGGACCTGCAGCAGTGCCCAGAGGCAGCAGTCAGAACCAGAGCACAAACCCTATGAAAGGATGGCCAGAGCCTCCTGAACAGCTTTCCATCTCATGTCAGGCAAAGCTCATCAAGTCATTTCAATTCACAAAAGGGATGAAGGAAGAGAGAAATAAAGAATGCAGCTGACCATGTACTTCAGCTAGGCACTCAGATGTGCTTCCTGAAGCACATTTCTAATTTACTTTATTTTTAGTATTTTATCTTTTTTTTTTTTTTTTTGCCCCTAACCAAGCAGTTATTATTTGAATGATTTGTTATTTGAATGATCCAGCTGAAGTCTGTCCTTTGGGAAAGAGAAAAGTAGCCTGCTGTACAAATTAGTTAGGGACAGGCATTTCAGGAGTCAAGGGGACAGCATACAATATCAGTAACATTTAGAAAACTTCTTATCACATTGATTGCCAGCAGAAATATGTACAGCACAAAGGAAATAACCAGGAACTGTGTTGGTCTTCAGATACTCTAAGTAGCATTAGACACCTTGTTGACACCAGATATAGTTTTTAAATTAATGTAGGCAGTATTGCATTTTTTTTATTTAGTTAAAGGAACAATGTGATGCCAAGGACATTTATTTATATTTTGAGTGGTTTTATAACCTCAATATTTACTCAGTGATCTTAGCTAAAGGAAGGTAACAGTCCTCCTGTGGGGGCTGTGAGCCCTCTGCACAGCAGTGTGTTGGTAAGTACAGCTCTCATGGGGCTGCCAAGACCCACTGCTGAGCAGGAGATGGGAATTGTGGCTCTCTGCTAAGCCCACTCTAGAAACCAGAGAGGACACTGAGATGTTTTTCACTTCTTTCTTGCCAGAAGGATGACTCAAATTCAAAATGTAAATATTTAGTCATGGTCTGGCTCATGGTCTGCTCAAGGCAACATCATAATAGGCTTGTCAGAAACATTCTTCTAATTGTTTTAATTACCATAAACAAAAATATAAACTATTTTTTTCTGCTTTCACTCTTTCTATAGTATATATTTTATTTTTTTTCCTGCTGATGCTGAGAAGTTATAGAGAAGCAGGAGTGCTTACAAGCAGGTGAAGCTTTGGGCATTCCTAACATTGAAGTCTCTGCATCTGAAAGGCATTGCCTTTTATATATTTCTGTATTAAATTTGAAATACCAGACAGTTCATAATGGTGGTCAGAGGCAAAAAAGGACTTTTATTAGTCTATAAAAAGCTTGTGCCTCATGCTGATCTGTGTGGTTGTTTTACATGCAACATTGCATAACGGCTAATAATATAAGGATGGGATAAAAAGTGGGGTAAATATTTCTTCTGGGTATGTGTTTCATTGGGTGTGTGTTCTAGTAATTAATAAATGACAGCACAAAATAACTACTCCCAACTTTTATGTTTTTATAATTGTTTTTTCAGAAAGTTCATCGAGTTTTGTCTTTGCTATGTCATAAATCACATTTTAGTTCATCTTGTAAACAGAGATAAAATTGCCTTCCCGACATATTCCATGTTTTCCTGTGTAATTAACACCTCGTTCACAGTTGTGTCTGCCAGTCAAAGCCCTGTCTTCTTCATCCTGACACTTCCTTGATACTTTGTTTAGACTGCTGTGATTGTAAGTGTCATCCTCAGGATACTTTAAATAAGTTCAAACAGGAAAAGGAAAGTGCTTCAAGAAGTCAACACTGTAGATCTTTATAACTCAGAGGAACTATTTTAGAAGTATGGAGCAATTTATCTTTGTTTATTACATTATTACCTCTCAATCTGTTTTTCCTACTTTCTAAGGGAAGTTTACTGGGTTTTTTTGTTTTGGTTTGGTTTTTTTGTAAAGTCAGGAAACACTAGTTTCCACCTGTATTTCCAGAGTAGAGATCAGTCCAAAAGTACAGATGTAGCTAAGTGCAGCCCCCTTTCCTTGTGCACGTGTGCCTTTCCTGCTGCTGTGCCCTCTCAGGCCAGGCAAGCCCCTCAGTTGCTCAGTGAACTGCATCAAAGAGCTGACCAAAGCCCACTCCACCTTAGCCCAGCTCAGTTCCCAGCCCTGGCTGGACCCAGGCTGCAGGGGCAGTGTTACCAGCACGGCAGAGTACATCCTGAGGGTGGGTAGGAAGGGCCAGCAGAGCCCTGAGCCCAGCCTAGGCACCTAGCACTGTATTTTGGTTCTAAAAATTTACCCTGAGCTGCCCCAGTTAGAGCCCTGCATGTGCAAGGACTGGTGGGATTAAACAGCTCAGCACGTAACATATGTCTCAGCTAGTTAAGACCCAGGAATTTGGCACTCCAAATATGCTGAGGTGGTTTTGTTTCACGCTGCCCTTAGAACACACTGACTGACTGAGGATATTCATAAAACTGTGGAGCCAGTGTACATGTTGTGTGGCACAACCCAATGGCTGAAACACACCCACACAAGCTTTGTTCTGTTTCTTCTTCAGCTTGAAGGGCTTCAAATACCTACCTCTCTCAGGAGAGTCCCTGGTTTCTAGGCAAGAGGTTACCCTGGAGAGATGCAGGGTGTGATGGAGAGGGATTTTCCACCCTTGCTGTCATCATCTTCCCCTCAGCATAGATCAAGATTTATGAAATGCAGAGCATGAGACTGCTTTCCTACAGATCAGGGTTCTCACCTGGAAATAGAGAAACTGGGTTTAATTTTCTGTTCCTGAGAATACTTCTGCAGTCTATGTGAGACAGTTATTTAATAAAATACAGAAGTGGGAACCATAGCTTACAGAAATATCCCTATATGTTAACTGTGAGCTGTCAGCAAGAATTTTAATTTTTTCACTTTTAAAGCCAAGTTTTCACCAGGACGCACCCTTAGTGCATAAAATTAATTTACATTTGCCATATGCAAGGGAAAAGTTTACTCGTAATGGATATAATACATTTTTTCTTCACCATTTGCATCTAGATATTAGTTGTTCTCAGCTGTTGTTGCTAAAAAATGTGCATCAGATTTCAGCTTGGCAATCAAGATGTTAATTCCTGTAAATTACTTCCATTTTTATGTTGATCTTCCTAAAAAAAAAAGCATATGTGCAAACAGTTGTTCAAGCAAACTGTACTAAAAATTTTAATAGTTACATATGCATGGTTTTTTTAGGCACTGAGTGGAAAGTCTCCCTTAAGTAGACTTTTATGGACTGTAAGTTTTAATGCAAATGATTTTGCACGTGCATTATATATACACAGATGGTAGTAATTGCACAAAGAAGGTGAATTGTTTTTGCAAATAAATCTCTGGCTTTCGTGCTCATTATCACATGCCAGAGAGGAAGGGTATGGGTGTTTGTTAATTGAGTTATACTGCACATATGTAGGGACTGTACAAGTCAGACTGCTGCAGCACAGTTTAACATCCCGAGCTCCGGTGTATTCATGCAAATATAATTTCTTTACATCTCATCAAGATACTTTGTTAACAACCATATCGATGTGCACTCACATTTGAGACACAGCCTCAAAATGTGACAATGTTACAGAGATGCAAATATAGTTTGCCATAACTATTAAGAGCAATCCTTGAATTACTCAGACAGTGTTGCAGTGACTGATACAGAGTATTCATTTGGGATGGGTTTTGATTTTTTTTTGTTTTTTTTGCTAATAATAAGGCAATAAATCTTTTCGTACAATTCTTGTTCCAAAACAGTCCCTAACCACAGCATTTATAAATGTCTCTTGTAATTTTTTGTTTCCAGGGGAGACGAGGCAAACCAGGCCTTCCAGGAAAACCGGGGCCACCAGGACCTCCTGTGAGTAACTAGCGAGGGGAATGGGAAATTTTCACTCTGCCATTGGACTTGGTTAACTCTTTTATAGCAGGTTACTGGATCATAATTATAGTTGAAAATAATTGATCTCTGTGTGCTCTGCTGTATCAAACAGCTACTACTGGTAGCCTTTTGTTACAGCAAAAATAAAAGGACTGGGTCCACAAGTATGAGGGACTACACAGGAGGGAAAGAAGAAGATGGAAACTTCAGCAGAGGAAGCAGAAATTGGCATTTCAAAGAAAGACTGGCCGTGTATGCTAACTGTGAATACTGTGCATTCATTCCCTTTGCAGAATGCGTGATGCTCTGTAAAAGAAGGGATAATTTCTGTCTCAGAGGGGTAATTTGAAAGATGAAGGACTGTGTGAAGCATGTGCCAACTGTCTGAATGATGGGGAGGATTATACCCAGCACTGGAATGAGCACTCAGCTGTAGTTCAAATGAGTTGACTGAAGAATTAAAAAGATTAAGAAATACATGACTTTATGAAAGGATTTGTAATATGAAGAACTAAAGGGTTTAGCTCAGTTCTAAGAGGTTTGGGATTTTCTTTTTCTTCTCCATTTTTATTTTAAAAGATGAAGGATTTAAAATTCAAGTCAGGTATCGATGTATATTAGTCTTCAATGAATGCAGCCTTCTTTTGGTAGAGGAAGACTTGGTCATGTTTTTAAAATTCTGTATATTGTATTGTAAAAATGCTGTCATGCACAAATACGAAACTGCTATTTGTGGATTAAGTGAACTTTTGCTGCTTTACATTCTTAATATAAAACAAAATACTCATAATCCTTTCTTTTGCTTCCTGGGTAAAGGCTAGTGGTATATGCATCTGAACATTTGATTCATATGGTTCAGCCTCATCTTGTATGTAGAGAAGAGAATAATGCACGGCTGCATGGGATACAATGACTAAAATGAAGCAGATGTCATCTACCCTCATCCAAAACAAAAACTGCAAACATTTTTTCTTGCAAAATGTGTTCAGAAAGAGGAGTTTATGATGGAATTCATTTATCCTGTCTGAAACCAAAGAGTTAAAAATCCCTCCCTCTCACTCTTCTCCCTTGTGTGTGGTCAACATTGAAGCCTTGCTTTTTTGGGTCTTTTGCACAGTCCTAGTGCTGAAATGGTGTTGCAGATTGCAGGAAGCCAAACAGAGGAAAGGAGTGATGCAGAATCTTTCTTAATACAAGTGCCAAATATAACCTTTAAAGGATAAAAAAGCAAACCAAAGCAGAGGTCAATGTTAGACCTAATCTACTTAGCTTTTTATGAGCCAGTGAAAAGCTGTTTCTCGGTTACAGATTTCTGCCATCCTAGATTTGCTGGCAGGTCAGGCTTGTGAAGATGTATGATCCTTGACAGATACACCAGAAATCTTGAGTGGAAGCTAAATTGTGCTTCTATTACTGAGACATATCTCAGATTTTCTTACAGCAAATGGAAAGCTCAACTCTGTCAGCACGGCAACATCACTACAAAGAACTCTGTATTGGGTACTGTAGCTTAGCACTACATACAGAAAAGCATTCCTCAAGCAGCCATGGCCTAAATATTGGTTAAAAGTATTTGTTTCTGGTATAGCTATCTTGGTGCACTCCTCGCTTTGGATACAGCTATACCACCATCTTGTGTTCCTCTGCCAAGGCTGAGAACATAACACATAGGAAATCATGCTCCAAAAGCAGCCATGCCTGCTAACACACACTGGCAGTATCCCTGTGTTTCGAGTGCCACAGCTTGTATGCACCAAAAACACTTCAACATGAGCCATCGCTCCCCCTCTCTTTTTCATGGCTCCAATCATATTCAGTTTTGCTGTGCTTCCAGTCTCCCTTCTCCTACTAGTAAGCAGCTTCTTCATGCATGTAGATGCGTTGTTAGCCTTTACTTTGGCCTTTCCAAAGTGCAGCAGAACAGTCACACCTGCAGGGTGGTTGCTTTCATAAGTTTGGCATACACAGGGTACAAAGATTGAGTATGTAAAAATTAGACTCTCCAGTATAAATAAGTTTTGGTTTTGGCTGATGTTTCAAAAGAATATGAACTGTGTTCTTGAGAAAAAGGAGCTTCAGTCATTAATTGTTAGGGTAGCTACAGCATACAGTGTGTGTTTGAAATGAATAAATTTACCCAATTTATTTATCAGTTTATGCCACAACGTTATATGTTTAATTTAGATATTAGAGTAGTCAAGTGCTCAGTACTGACAGAAAAAAAAAAAGTAAATGCACAAACTGTGAGAAGGAAATTTCTGCTTCTCTGAGGAAGAAGTTGGTGGACAGGATACAATACTCAGAGTACTTATTATAAAGGGCAGTCCTAATAACAGTGTGTGCAGATAGGGATTTGTGGGGAAAAGACCGGGGGTAAAATTAAAGAAAACTGGAAAGTTACAAAAAATGCAGTCAGCACACATGCTGCACTTTCATGTGACAGGAATGTAGAAGCACCTGCTAACAGTCAAAAATCTACTTGTCTCATGGCAGCATCTACGACTCTTCTAATCTTCTCTCAGTATCTCATCCTTTTTCTTTTTTTTTCCTAACCTAATTTCTGGGGATTTTTTTTCAGTAAAATTAATGCTTGGAGTGACTCTCTAGTCTCTTAACATCATCTGTACAGCTTTGGTTAAAAACCTATATCACTGTCAGAAACATAGATTGATTGGCATCTGGTAATGAAACTACTCAGTTAAAGTGGGACTTTCCATGAAATTTCTTCCAGATATCATTTCTTTTGTGTCTTTTTTTCCCATATCCTTTCTTTTATGTTATTTTTTTTCCCTGTGGAGCAAATTCTATGCTCACAAAAGGCAAGGAGTCAATGGGGATTTTTATCGATCAGCTACAAAAAATGTTTTTGTAAACCTATGGAATATGTTCCCCCTTTGAGTATTTGGTTTAAGTTTATTACATATTGTAGGCTTTAAAAGTGTTCTTTGATTCCCCTCTGGTTCAGAACTCGTGGTATGCATCCTTGCCGTCTGATGTTGTTTTTGAGTACTGTTCTGTTATTTCAGTACAGGAGTGCCGAGATGTGTGCTCACACCTGCCTTTATTCAGTGGGTAGCAATTTGTGCTGAAGACGAGAATCCAAATAGAGCAGCAGCTCCCTCTAGTGCTTTTTGACCCCTTCTCCACTTTTGAAGTGCCTGGATAGCAGAGAAAAGCTTCTGTTAAGCACACTATTCGCTTTGCAAGCATTCTGAAAATTGTGATTGTAAAATCAATATCTCTGTACCCTTCAAATGTATTTTATATATTTGCCTACTTCCATTTTCTTCTAAAGTCTTCTGAAAGTGAGACTGTCACATGCTGTTACCCTGCTTGGCATGGCTCTTCATTGAAATTGAAATGCAGATTTTATGAAACAAAAAGAATTACTATGATAATAGGATGCTATGAGGTTGTAAGAACAGCATTTTGATCAGACTGCAGAACTGAGCTGATTGCTTTCTTTTGCCATTGCTCTTAGTCTATAGGATTCAGCAGCACAGGAGGGGTCCCCAGCAGACCACAGCTTGTTTTGCATTATGTATAATGCATAGATTTTCTAGATACCACACTTTTTTATTTTAAAAGCAAATCACAGAAGCACAGAATGAGTAGGATTGGAAGGGATCTCTGTGGATCATCTGATACAACCTCCTTGCTCAAGTAGGGTCATCTGAAAGCACGGGATTGTGTCCAGATGATTCTTGAATCATCTTCCAGCATCATTCCTCCTGCAAGGACAACTCCCTCACCTCTCTGGGCAGTCTGTTCCTCCATGCTGTAATGTGTGAAATGCATCTGACCTTGGTATCCTCAGCCTAAGGATGTACAGGCCCAAGTGTGCACTCTTTACTTAGGCAAAGTACTTTCCCGGTCTTGGGGTGTAGTATTACTATCTCCTTCATTTTGCATAGTCTTCTGTTAAGAGGAGAAAAATTATTTTTCTGTTTGTTCTGCCTGGAAAATAGCTGCCTGATATCAGTCACTGTTGAAGTTGGGGGTTTATTTATTTACTTATTTTTATCTTTATGTGAATCAGCAGGTATACCTATTTACATAAATGTGTTAGAGGACAGAAAAAAGGAATTTTACTCGTTTCTCCATTCAGGGTAAACTTAATATTTTCTGTCCTTGTTTTCTCTGTCTCTACTGGAACTGTTATGATTGGAGGAATTCCATTTCTCAATAGCTCCTATTTTAGTGATTTAGTTTGTTTTTAAAATCAAAAGAGTTCTAAGCTTGAGTTGTGCTACAGACTTGCACCAGCATAACACCATTCTTTGAGGTGAGTCTGATTTTTCCCCAGTTGTAGTTTGCCAGAAGTGAAATGTTATCAGCACTGGTTTGTAAAGGTAAGAAGCATGAGGACTGCTTGTTCTGGACAAACACAATCTTGTCCAACCTACCTGTGGCAGAGGTGGGAAAGAAACTTAAGGTGTGCTAAATTACAGGCTAGTAAACTGTAATCACAATTATTCATCCTCTTAAACTATTACATCCAAAAATAAGCTGTTGTTTTCAACCAGTGGATGTAATTGATTTGTTTCACAATTGCTGTAGGCCTTGAAGTTCATCATTCATTTTATCATTTACCTTTGCAAGAGGCTGAACTTCATATCTTTTATCTTCTCAAATATTTTTTCTTGGAAGATGAGCTTTGTGTTATACTTTAAAGTTTTAAATTAAAATAGGGTTTCATTTTTGTCTGCATTACATGTGATGCAGTAGAGAAGTTCACTTGAACTTCTTCATTTAATTACATACACTTTTGGTTTTGTGATTCAATACATATGTCAGTGTCACCAAACTAGTTATCTTAAGTAGCCAGCAGTTCACCTTGGAAATTTCATTTCCTCTGCTTCGGGAAATGCTGTCATTCCTCTACCAATATTTTGAAAGTGAGTGAATGTTATCACTTAATTGCAATAAAAAAAAAATCAAAGCAAAGATAAGTGAAAATTGTCAGTAGCATTTCTGGTTTTCCTGGACTTTCAGCTGCTTCTTAGAAGAATATTGGAAATGCTTACATGGTAGTGTGGGAAAGGCTGGAAAAGGTTGGTCATATTTCTTGTTTCTATGCATTAAGTTTTTTTAATCTCTATCAAAATGTAATTTATTTCTTGTATTCTATTGTAGCAGACATCATGATTTCATCATTCTTTCATCATTCTTTCCATTTGCTCTTTAGAATAGTTATACAATATTGCACATCTGCCCTGATGAGTTTCACAATGTTTTGCACCAAAATAACCAGAAAAACAGTGTCTTGTTTTAATGGGCACTGGGCCAATGTGAAATACAAAGATAAAGTAACTGCATGGAGTCACTTGCAGGCTGTGTTCTCTGAAATGGCCTATGTTTGAGATGCAACCAATGCAATTTATTTGTTACCCATTTTGTGCATGGACTGTGAGATTTGGTAGACTTTTTCCACAGTCTCATCTTTACAGAAATGCAGATGAACTATAAAAGTTAAGGGAGGAAAATATATTGTCAACTCCAGTAATTTCACAGTTTGGAGCTATTTCCCTTTAAGCACCTGTGTTTCTATTCCTGCCTTGTCTGTAGAAATAACATCTGAAACCTGTTTGCAATTTTGGAAAACAATCAGGACACATTTTCAGTTCTTTTCTTATTCATACAACTGTACTCCCTGTGCGCTTCACTTCTCTCAATTACACAACTTGATATTAAAAGAGAAAAAGGAAACCCTGCTCAAGTGAGCTTCAAAGTGGCAGATGTGCAAAATTCTCTTTCAAAAGCTAGAAACTGTTGGTACAATAATTCTTCAACTGCTGTTAATTTCATTGCTTCTCCACTTTCAAACCAATGCTGCTGGTTTGGGGGTTTTTTGTTTGTCTGTAGAGACTTCAGAGTGGATTGTGCAACTGTATTAGTGTAGTGAAACTGTGGAAGAAAAGAGACTATGATTTAGGAAAAAAAGTCTTGAATAAAAATATTTTCTGTTGTTGTACGCTTGTTTTAATAGCTTTTTATTGTAGAAAGAATGATGGAATGATGAAATTATTAAATTTATGTCAATTTTAGGAAAACAGAAATATTAATCTGGTAACACAAAGGCTGTGGCATAGTCAAGAATGCAATCCAAATGCCTAAAGTTCTCCTTGACTGCCTTAGTCATGAGAGAGTTTTGGGGGTTTTTAAGGTTATGTCTTTCTTTCAAAACTCTGACATGTACAATGTACTTTTCATCTTGTCAAAAATCATTTATTTTATATACAAATAATATCTGAGAGTTTGGGGTTGATGGCAGATATGGCATTAAGTTCTTCCTGAGTTGTGTGGCTGCAGCAGTTTCAGTTGTAGACAAACAGTAAAAGAAACCTGGTACAAGGTGTCAAATGCAAAGGGAGAATAAGTTCTTATTTTTGACTCCTTGTAGGATTTCAGAATCCTTCAGGAATCCTGGGTTCAAGGATTCAACATGGCAGGTTTACAGTGTTTAAGCTGAGACATCTAGGCAGTGTCATCATACTTCAGTCCCAGTTCTGGATTGGGAGCTTTAATATGGATATCAAAGTAAAAAATCTGCCATTAACTTCAGAAATCAGAGTGGAGTGAGATCTCAGTGAAAACATCATGACTATATTGATCTTATTTTTAACATAAATTTGAATGACAATTCACTTCAAAATAACATGAATGTAAAAATTTATGGCCTTTGATCTCTTCCAATGTATGGCAACAGGAGGTAGTGAGATACCTGTGTTGTTTCATGGGGCTTCCAAGTTTTCCTAATATCCACACTAAGACAAAAGCTATAGAGGGTAAATTGTAATTAAAAAAGCCCCAGAGAAGGAGAGTTGCTTTTGTGCCCTGTCTGTGTCACATCCAGGTTAATCAAGCTAAGTGGCTTACTTGAATATATTGTAATCTTATAAATACAGTTAAATGTGTCTTAGAGCCATCATGAGTGGTTGTTGTTCATATTGCCTTATGTGAAAACTTCAACTCAAAGAGAGTAACTGTGCTAATTTGTGAATTTAATTGTGTCTTAGTTCATAAGTTCTTGACTGTACTCCTGTGTTCTGCTCCATCTACCAAACCTAAAAATATCATTGAGGGCATGTTTTTTGGCAGAATATGTCTAAAAATGGGTTAATGGATTTAATGTCTAAAATATTTTTCCCAAGCACATTTTTCAGTCTCTCTGTCCTAAATGTTCATTTGAGCAGGAAGTTCCTTTTTCACTGTTGAGTTTCTTGATGAAAGTATGTGTTTGGGTACAAATTTGTGATCCTAATAAAACTAGGAAGTTAATATTCTGGAGAACCCTGGCATTCATCAATTTCACTTACA
>VZTN01030548.1:55098-136454 GCA_013400515.1 Erpornis zantholeuca | reverse complement strand
ACATTCATCCCAATTAATGAAGTTTTTTCTGTTTCTCTACTTTCTCTGTTTCTAAGCAGATTATTTGCAATTTTTTCTGATTACTGTATGGTAATTTCTGATTGCTGTAATAAGTATTGGTAATTGCACAATGTATTTAAATAATTTATTGCAACCAAGATTTTTCTGGGTCAGCATCACTCACTTCATCAGAGTGATTTTTAAGGAGGCTGGAGTGCAAGCCTTTAAAAGCATAATTTACTTGATCCATGTGTACAGTGAAAGAGAGCACTATAAACACAATTGCTGATTGCAGCAGCAAATTGTGCTGAACAGCAAACCAAGATCAGCAGTCTTTCTTTAATGCAGGTGAGAGAAACCTGCTGAGGATAAGTAGAAGCATTGATCCTTAATGGGGTGGGAGACAGGGCTGGAGCATTGCTTCCCTCATTCTTCCTTTGTGCCTGTTCCTGTAAGCGTGTGACTATTTTTATATTCCTTCCTGTTATGTCTTTTGCGCTTTCAGTGTAAATGAGATGCTTTGCATGTGTTCAATAAATGCATTTTGTTCTCTTCTTTTTGCCAAGAAACTAGTTCTGCCCTGTACTGCGTGTTACATTCCTTCAGAGATGGATAAATGATGCCTCATGATTTGCATTTATAGACTCTCAGGCCTCTGTTATACTTTGCTTGGGCTTTCAAGGCCTCTGTTTTTCATCCTTCTTACTTACCAGTTTTCCCTATTAGATAAAAGGTTATTTAGCCAAACTTGCTCCTAAATATCTTTGGAAAGGGCATACAGATTAGTTTAATCTAAAATGTTCTCCAACACATAAAAATAAAAATGAAACTAAAACACAAAGAAATTGAAACTACAACACAATCTGGTCAGGAAATGTTTCAGAATCATTATACTTTGTAGTAATTTTAGATTATTCTGGGATAATTCATTATTAACTTTCTAAGATTTTTTTTTTTTTTTTACTTTGGTGTATTTTACTTACATTTTGTTGTAAAGAGCATATTACCTATAAAAATGCAAAGACCATAAGGGTAGTTATTTGGTCTAATAGCCCTTTCTGGTTTTGGTTTGTTTGTTTTTTTTTTTCTTTTTTTGCTCCATGTATGCAAAAACAATGTAAAACTCAGTATAAATCATAATTTGTAGTGTACTCATAGTAACAGCCACCTGGATTCTCAGTCCAGTGGTTGTCCATTACTCATCAATACTCTGGTATCTGGGTATCTGCCTCTTGCTCTGAAGCTGATTTTGATAATTAGTATACTAACTTGTTGCAAACCCTAAACACCAAGGAAAATCCATCAGGAAATTAGCATTTCTAAAATAATTATTGATTTTATTCAATTTATATTCAGTTACCAACTTCTGAAAATATTAACAGGGTGTAAATGGCATTTATTCATTGTGATGTATTCCCATTTTAGAACTATGGAAACTGGAACACAGCAAGGGAAGTTAATTTGCTCAGGGTTCCTGCTCACCCCAGTGGCACATGTTCTAGGACTGGGATTCCTTGGGTCTTGAGTGGAGCTCCTTTTTCAGGGTCATTGGGGTTTTGTTGCTTTTTCCATCATCATTGCAAAATATATGTTCCCCTTAGGAAGTCTGAGTCTGACTTTGTGAAAAGGAAACCATTTACTTTGTATTTTATTGTGTCTTTACCTGGTACAGAAGAGTAAATAAATGCAATAACAGCTGAGCAAGTATACAACCTAAACTCCTAGTCCTTAAGTCTATCTTCTCTGAGAAGTAATGAAGAGGAGCTCTTTCCTCTCCTTTCTGTACTTCTGCTATGACTGTAGTAGACTTAAATTAGTTCTACTATTTTTTTTGCATTTCGTGCTGCTCAAAATTAAAGAGCTCGTGGTTCTTTTTCTTAGAAGTGGGGTTTTTTTTGTTCTTTTCTAACATACTTGAGAAATGTATTGTAACAACAAGCACAAAAATATGTTCTTTGTGTCAAACTTAAAAAAACCCCTAGATTTGCATAGCAATAATCAACAGAGACATTTCCCTTTTATGCTTTTGTTCATCTTCTGCTAGTCTGGCAGGAGTGTGAATGCATGATAAATGATGTGTTCTGCAATACACTACCTAGCTGTACTGAACAGACGTTCATAGGACCTCTGAATTTAAAGTGGTAAATTGCAAGAAAATGTTACATTAAATAACTTGTTACTGGAAGTATATAGTGACATTTTCTGATCTTTTTGGTGATATTTCTTTCCAGAGTGATACAAGACTACTAGGAGTACTTGGGACCCCTGGACTTAAAGGCCAGAAAGGAGACGTTGTAAGCATTTGGGGTGAATTCAGAGAAGTTCCAAAGTGCCTATCTAACCTGTCCCTGCCACTCTTAACACAGTGAATTTTATTTGTTCTATCACAATGTGCTTTGAAGGAATAGGTTTTTGAGATGACTGGCACGTTCGTCTGTGTAGTCCAATATCCAACTCATCATGCGATCCTGCAGTGGCTGCATGTGATCCTTTCTCCTCTAGTGTAAATAGAAAGGGAAAATGCTGAAAGAATTATGTATGGTTTGTGTAATGCCAGCTGAGAAGTCAAATGAGCTTTCCTGCCAGTTATGTGGGAAAGACTCTAAAAACGTTGAAATTCAGAAAATATTTTGGATAGTAAATAATGAATATTTAAAGCGGTTTCTCTGTAATGAGACTTTCTATACCAATAATACTTATAGACAGCCTCTAAAAATTACATGGAAGTCAAATTCTGGGTCCATACCACATGGCACTATAATGTTTATAGTTATCTGTCCTATTTAAACAGCTGACTGATATTTTAAGAATTGCATGCCTTTCAAACTTGTAAGAGAAGAGTGTTCTGGGTATGTGACAGAAGTAACCACATTTTAATGAGAAGCCTGCAGATCTGCTATAGAAAACAGATATTTAAATTCATTTGCAGATGTTTAAAGCTTGATTTTCATTGTAGCAATTTTGTGGCCCACACAGAACAAAGTACAGTTAAAGCAGAGGAAGGGTTTAGTTACATTTGCCAGAATATAAAGATTTTAAATATAATTATTTTTTTAAAGGGTCAAAAAGGAGAATTGGGACTGACTGGTGCAAAAGGAGAAAAGGTAAGTCAATTCATTACTTCTGTGCTCATGTGCTATACTAGAAGTTGATTTAATGTACTGATTATGAATGAAATCTTGTAAAATATACAGGGGATCAAGAAAAAATATTTGGTTGTAGGAAAAGTCTCTAAATATCCTTAGTACTTTATTCAAGCCCCTCCTTGGGAGTGTATTTACATATGCAAGTAAATTTCCCTGTTCTACCAGCTCACAAAGTCCTTAGCTTTAAAAGCATTCAGACCTGTACTTAATACCAGTTTAAAATTATTTTTATATAAGTTTATGACCAGAGATTGCCTCATGACTTAGGTGCCAGTCACACTTTTCAAGTTATGGATATGATCTTCAATATCTATACAAAAAACCAAGAAGCTTTAAATTATTAAAATTTAGAAATTAACTTCCTAATGTAATATATTTTCATTTAAGTATAAATTTTACAGTATGATTGGGAGGGGTGGTTGTTACTTGAAAACAGATGTGTATTTTGCTTTTCCAGGAGCACATGCTGCCCACAGTTCTTCACCTACTGTTTAGTAGATGTTTTGCCATTCACCTGTGAGGCTTCTTTTTTTCTTTGGTCATATCCTTCTATATAAATAGTTTTCATGCAAGGAGAAACATTATTTTTACTGAGTTGATATCACAGATTTATGCTTTTGTGTGTTATAAAGCCCTTGTGTTTGAGAATTTTTCAGATTTGTAGGCATGATCACTCTCTTTAGTTCATGTTCCTGACCATCCTTGTGCTCCTGCATGAAAGGATCATAGATGTCATGGTCTTGGCATTAAATCAATATCATCCTTCAAGTAAACTTTTGTAGCCCATATATTTGTATTTTATACAGGTTTAAAATGTCCACATTTTCCAGAACTCTTCAGCAAAACTGGACATATGCACTATTTGCCATTTTAAACCTGTGTTAATCTCTTTCCTACATTTCCTTAGGGAGAGCCTTCTGAAAAAGGGGACAAGGGAGATCCAGTAAGTATAGCATGTTTTGAACTGATGTGAATAACGTATATTTGAGATTACTCTCATACCATATTCATTCTGTAATTCTTTTCTTTGTAGACACTCATTAGATCAGGAATTATGTGGGATAGAATAGGTATTGTCTCCTTCTTACATGTCCATTAAGGTCGCACAGGTTATAAATAAAACACAGAGATGCCCTGTTCTTCAGCATTTCTGCTGCTGGTACAGTCCATGGACTGAGTTAAAAGCACACTCTTTTTATTAATCCCTGAAGGTTCTTTCTTTCAGCTTTTGCAAAAAGTTTTATGTGGCCTGAACTGTTTTGTTTTGGTGCCGCCAGTGTGGCATTTAACGTCAGGCTGTTCTCATAGAGCCATTTTATGTGTGCATAACTTACTTATTTCAAGGCAAATTTTCAGAACACTCATTCTGTAAGAGTCTCTTTACCTATGTTACTTATTTTTAATTAATTTTTGTCCTCTTTTACAATATTCAACAAAAGGTAGTTATGTTTTTTAATATAAAACTCAAGGTTGCTCAGACATTTGCGGTTAACATATTATAATAAACAAAATATGTCCTACTGCACTAATGTGTGGTTTTGGAGGTGAATACTGGCTACCAGAAGAGATGTAGTGGTGAAGAATAGGCTTTTGACTGGAGAAGGTCTTAAGCAAATGAAGTGTTTTCAGATGCTTTTCCTTTAAAACATTGGGAAAACTTGCAAAAAAATTAGGTTGCAAGAGGAATGCCTTTCAGAGTTTTCACAGAAATTCTTTAATGTTTTCTTGATATTTAAGTTTGCAAAGTGTATTACAATATATTGTGGTAGTAAATTAAACTCTTAGTTGACCTTAGTTAAACTTGTAACTTCTTATGGTTGTATTTACTATTTTCAGGGAGAGACTGGAATAGAGGGATCAAAAGGAAATAAGGTATTTTTTGACTCACACACGCTACATACATTACCAGTATACATAGCTGATACTGGGAGACATAGCAATAAACTTGGATTTATTTTTGTTTTCTCGAAAAATATCATTAGGGTGAAATGGGAGACCCTGGACCACCTGGTCTTATTGGAAATCCAGGATCAAAGGCAAGTGAAAGTTATTTTATCCAATAGCAATTGCATTCTGTGCTGTTATGTAAGAGGACTCTGATGATATTAACTCTTTAGCTAGTATTAATGGGGAAAGAATGCAAATAGTTTATAACAAAAGTTTGTGCTTGGATCATGGCTATTTTACATAAAGCTCTCGTTGCTCTCAGTGACAGTCAGAAAGGAATATTTAGACAATACTCAAGTGTATTTTGTTACTCAAGAATATGAGCACGCACTTTCCATTTAGAAATCCACTGCTAGCTGGGTGTATTCTCTTTATGCTTTAGTGAGGCAAGGAGTAACCACTGCCAGCCCTTTAGTAGTTCCTTTGTTTAATCTTATGAGGTAATGTCAAAGCAGTCATGGCCTTGCTTTGAGCCTATCCTCATAGGCAGACTCAGGAAGTGTGGGCTGGATGAATGGACAGTGACTGGATTGAGAGCTGGCTGAACTGGCAGATCCCAGAGGGTCATAATCAGTAGCATGGGGCTGGAGGCCTGTCACTAGTGGCATCCTCTAAGGTTCAACACTGGGCCCAGTCTTGTTTAATTCGTTCATCAAATACTTGGATGAAGGAGCCGAGGCCTCCTCAGCAAGTTCCCTACAACACAAAGGTGGGAGGAGTGGCCGATACCCCAGAGGGCTGTGCAGGCCTTCAGGGGGACCATGACAGCCTGGAGAGATGGGCAGAGAAAAACTCTGAAACTCAACAGAGGAAAGTGCAGGGTCCTGCCCATGGGGAGGAATAACCATAGAGGACAACCTGCTGGAAAGCAACTCTCTGGAGAAGGACCTGGGGGTCCTGGTGGACAACACCATGAGCCAGCAGTGCCCTTCTGGCCAAGAAGTCTAACGGTGTCCTGGGATGCATTAGGAAGAGCATTGCCAGCAGGGTGAGGGAGGTGATCCTGCCCCTCTGCTCAGCCCTGGTGAGGCACATCTGGAGTGCTGTGTCCAGTTCTGGGCTCCTCAGTACAAAGGGACATGGTGATCCTGGAGTGGGTCCAGTGGAGGGCAACAAAAATGATTAAGGGACTGGAGAATCTCTCTTTTGAGGAAAGGCTAAGGGAGCTGGGCCTGTTTGGCCTTGAGAAAAGTCAGCTGGAAGAAGACCTCATAAATGTCTCTAAGTATCTAAAGGGTGGTGTTGAGGTTTCCAGGCCCTTCTTGGTGGTGCCAAGCAATAGGACAAGAGGAAATGGGCAGAAACTGATGCACAGGAAGTTCCACCTGAGTATGAGGAAGAATTTCTTTACTATGTGGGTGACTGGAACAGGTTGCTCAGGGAGGTTGCAAAGTCTCCCCCACTGGAGATATTGAAGAAACTCTGCAATGTGCTCTAGAATCAACCTGCTTGAGCAGGAGGGTTAAACAAGGTAACCCACTGTGGTCCCTTACAACTTCACCCATTCTGCAGTTGTGTGATTCTGTAAAAAAAGTAACTGAAGCACAAATGTTCTTGAGAATCTCTCATGATACCTTGAATTTTATCAAATAAAGGTGGAATTAGAAACTGTTAAATCTAGCTACCACCCAACACTATTCGTGTTGGATAGTACCTGAATTTTAGATCATGAAAGGAAGGCCCAGTGAGAATGGAGGTTGCTATAGAAGCCACAAAATTGTTGTCTTAAAAATTATTCTTGAAGTCTTGATTTATTCTTTTGTTATGTCTTTCCCTTTAGGTATTCCCTTTGTATTTTCCTGTATTTGCTTTATATACATACTTTGGATTTTGTACATATCAATGTACAAGACTTATTGAGCTACACATTAGAGTAAGGGAGAATAAGGAAACTCTGTACTTCTTACTTCACATGGAAGATAATTCTTAATGCGAGATGTTTTAATATATTTATATATAAGAATGCTTTACACTGTGTTACAGTAGTTTATTGGCTTTTACCTCAGATGTGTGTTATATCATTTCGCAGGGACTGCAAGGCCCTCCAGGACCTGTCGGACCCAGGGGACTGCCAGGAGAAGTTGTACGTATTGTGCCATTTCTCTGGCTGTAGCAATGGGGTGTGCGAACAGTCAGTGAGCAGTGCCACAGGAGCTACCTTAGGTGCTTCTTTTGTGGATGCTATTTTAGTTATCAGGTGTTGAAGCACAGTAGGATGGGATGCCTCCCTCAAATTATCTTGAGTTTCCACAAACCCTCTATATCCTGCTTCTGACACTGACAGCCTGGAGGGGATCTGGAGAGTGGGGTTTACTTAAGAACCACTGAAATGAGAGCTTTTACCGTTCTTGATTGTCTCTTCCTCTTTCCCCTGTTAGTGTTAAGTTCATTGGGTCCTGGCTTCCCATTCCAGCAGGGAGATCATTGCTTGGCTGGGATGGTTAAGCAACAAGTTGTCTTGGTGTGTAGTGCAGCTGCTCACAGGGCTACCAGGCACAGATGCTACTGGGCAAGGCTCCCCAGAGCTGCAGTGTGCATATGGGCTGGTTGGGAGTGTCAAGCAGTGGTACTTCTCAGCAGAGTTTGAGTCTTCCTGTAGTTATTGTGCCTTTGGGTGCTCCACATTCAGGTCTGACAACTGACTGGGGTTTGTCAAGGTGATGGGGGTCTCCTTCATGGGGATTTTAGTGTACCTGTAACAATTATGCCACTGGGCAACAGGCTGATGGTCGGCTGGCTGGTTGGGATTTCTCAAACCATAGGCACCTACCCCAAGATCCAGCACACCTGTAACTCTTGTGCCTCTGGGCCAGAGGAGCATGGGTGAAACGTCAATCCAGTCTGGATTCTCTAGGAAACTATTATAGGCACTGTTATAACTAGGCACTGTTATACTAAATTTGAAACTGCCCTGGGCATTTGATTTGACCACACATAGTAGAAGCCTCTCCTGGGGCAGTGGCTGCCTGTCTTCCTTCCACATTATGTCACAATCCCTCTTTCAGTGTGCAGATATGTTCTGCCTAATTCCCTGTGTTTCCATCCACAACACTTGCGGTGTCACGTAACCTAACAAGTGGCACCTACTCCCTCTTCTTGGTTCTCATATCTCCCTTCTTCCATAAACCATAAAATTCCTTTTAATGGAGGTAAGAGTGGTTAGATCCAAGAAGTGGATCAAGAAAAGCAGACAATAAAAAGCTTAGCTTTAGCCTAGCAGTTCAGCCACTCACTTGAAAACGACTGGGATTTCAATCGTTGCTCTTTGTGTGTGGTTTTGGTTTTTATCTTCTTTCTACCAACAGAAGCATCTAGAAGCTGGTGTTTCTGCATTTTGTCTTAGGCCTTTCCACACATGCTCTGAGACTACATTGTGGAAGAGAACTTTTATTTGGAAGACTTTTAAGTCATATGCCTTATTAATATTAAATACCCTTCTGAGTGGTATGCAGCTAGCAGACTTCTTATTGGCCACCTGTTAAAAGTCTTAGGGATATAAGTGAAGTGACCAGTGAAGGAAAGCATTTTCAGCTCTTGACAGGGGAAAAAAACACTAGTATTTAAATCTGCATGAATCTGCATTTTATACCGTGTTACTTATTGACCATTTCTTTATATCTTATTTTCCTACTCAGTTGAGGCATATGTTTTTCCAGTTGTGTGTGGTTTACCTATCTTCTATACAGTAGTTTGTAAGTCCTATCTGCTGTGCTTCTTTTTATGTATAAATCACCAATTCTACTGTGGAGGATAACAAAATACTCATTTCTCTCTTGCTTGTGTTGCCATCATCCCACTTGAGTTCATAATTGCTGTTTTTGAAACTGCTATTCTGATGAATCTTTGATCAAGAGAACATTACGAACAGATAAATACTGGTTATAATATATGTAAGTGCTAGATATAGATGATCCTGATGACTCATATTTGTGCACACAATTCTAGTATCTTAAAACATAAATTTAAATATATTATACGTTGTGCTTAGCGCCAAGCTTCTTGGTTTTTTAATTTTCTAAAGAGGAAAACTTATAGATTAAAAATTATAATAATTCATTTTATGCAGTATGATGACAATGATGAAAGTTTGAAAATTGTTTTGCATTTACCTATATTATCAAAGAGTCATCTAGCAGATAAGAATTATTTCTTTTGTTTTTCTAAGAAACCCCTTGAGTTTGGTCCAACCAAAAAAAGAGATAAATTTGGGAAATCCTTAGATAAGAACACAGAGAAGAGACACCCTATGTATTTTATGCCAGTATTAAACGTGGATAGGGTAGGCCATGATCACTAAATTTAAATTTCCATTTTTATAATTATTTTGTGTTGGTGTAAGCAGAATATTCTTCAATTGGGTACATTTTTTCTTTCTTACGGTTTTAGTTTGTATGACTGGGTGAAACAAGTAGCTATCTGTCTGTATTAAGTACAGAATGCAGCAAAGAAAGCAAACACAGCTGCTGAACATTCACTACTGGCATGAAAATGTTGTCATCTGTCACAGTTCACAAAACTGTGTTTTACACTGAGAAGAAAAATTGAAACAATATGTGTTTTTTGTCTTTTTCTTAGAAAGTTCATTTTTCAGTCCAGCTTAAGTTTCATACGTTGATTTTACTGTTCAGTTTGGGCAATTTTATCCTTTACTGTAAAAATTACTTGTATTCTTAACAAAACACTTGACTAAATAGTTGGTTGAATAACCTTGAAGGGTCATGGAAAAAGTTAGCTGTATTTATTGCAGTATAGTAAAGAGCTCAATTAAGCCTTACTTATTATTTAAATAGTTTCTATTTAAATTTTAATCTTTTCCATTTATCTTCATTTCTCTGCATTTATAATAATCCTTCGTGTACAGGACAAGGGAAGATACCAAAGTTAAAATCCAAATGTGAAAGATGAGAAGATTTAGCCAAAAGAAAATCTGGAACATACTTCATTTATTGAAAACACTTTACTGTCCGTTACATATCTAAAACATTTAAAGGGGTTTGTTGGATTAACTAATGTGAAGGAGTACAAATTCCTTGAAGCTTTTAAGATACCAGTTTGAATAATTAACTAGTACAGGAAATCATGCAGCCCTCCATGGGCAAAAAAGATGAGACACTTACTTAAAATTCAAGTTTTTATGTGCTACTGCCTTCCTTGAAAAAAACAATTGATTTTCAAGACTGAATTACTTCAAAATAGAAGAAATAAACCTTTTGGTCTCTGCCATTCTGCCTTGATAGGGTCCAGAAAATAATCTTGATTGTTACATTTTAACTTCAAGAAAAATGATTAATGTATTTAATTAAGGAAGCATTCACTAACTTATAGTCTTTAACTTTTGGGGTCAATACTAATACACAGTAAATATTCCAGTGTAAACTAATTTTCATCTGTATTTTTATATAACCATGAAGGGAATAGCTGTACAAATGTTATGTTTTTGTTAATTCCAGGGTTTACCAGGAGATCCTGGGGTACCAGGAAACCCAGGAATTAAAGGAGACAAGGTATGTTTTAGGTGTTTTTGATTAAACTTAGTATGTTAAAGCATTTTAAATTTTCACTTTGAGAGTAACCTTCCATTCTTCTGTAGTGCCTTTGTGTGGCTGTTGAATGAAGTGATTTCAAAATGTACCAGCAGCAATCCCCTGTGTCTTGGACAAGAAATATCTCTGCATTTGGAGATGGTTCAGGCCAGTTTGGCAAGCCAGTTGCTCTTTAGATGAATAATTTAAGTAATATTTCAAGGAGGTTGGACTGTGCCCTGACATTAAATCTGTGCAGTGCAGAACTGTCAGTTCAGGTCCTGACTACAGAATAACCTTTTTGGTGTAGTGTCTTACCCAGACTAATGTGCAAAATCCCACTTCACAGTCAGACATATTCATCTTGGCAGAGCTCTAGGGCAGCTACACTGGCTCAGATGTGAGCCAAGGGTTGATCTCTTCAGGACATTGTATTTTGCTGTGTAGCATTCCCTTAGAATTCAGCTGCATCAGCAAGAGCTAAAAATTGTGTGTGTCTATACTGAATGTAAAGAAGGAGAAAAAAAGAAGATATAGAAGTGTGATCTGAGCTGTGTGATGTGATGTGTTGTGCCATTTATACATTGTGGAGTACGAGGGAAACCAATAAAATCCAGTTTGAAGAAGTGAGCTGAAAGAAAGGCAAATAAAATGGAACAAGGACAAAAATGTACTCATCTTGCAAAATGGGAAGTGGTGGATCCAGAAAGAATCACAGAGAATGTTGCAGGAGCCTGCAAAAGACAAGCATGATAAAAGGCACAAATTTACTGTGTAAGCAGCAGGAGTTTAGCGATATGGAGCGAGAGACACTGCATGTATTGAAATAAAGAACGGAGGTGTAAAGAGGAATACACTGAAGAGCCCAGGTTTAGCACTAGTGGTTGATAGCTGTGGAGAGACAGCTGTTGTTTCAGCTGTTGCTATGAATTAGTTGGCAGGGTTTAATGACAACCTGCATATTAGGAACCTGGGGAACAAGAAATGCAGATCAGGTGCATTGCAAGCATGGCAAACGAAGAGAATACTAGTTATTACTAATGGTTATATGATCCACATCTCCAGTTCTGTAATTTTTTGAAGGAAAATATGAGGGTTTTTTTTAATTTGCTATATCTTCTCAAAGTACTAGCACTTTCTATGATAACCTTGATAGTACTTAGAGTTTTTTTGTAGGGGAAAATTCTTACATTTCAATTAGTGATTCAAATTTATATTGTAGGGTGACCCTGGTGGAATTATGGGACCTCCTGGACATCCAGGTCCAAAAGGTGATATGGGGCCTCCTGGACCAAGTCTTCCTGGAGCACCAGTAAGTTCATAATCTGAAAAGACTATTCTGACTTTACTGCCTGCAGGGGCAACTGTGAAAGAATTCTTGCTGCAAAATGAAAGAAATCATAGAATGGTTTGGGTTGGAAGATACCTTAAAGATCATCTAGTTCCTAGATGATCATCTCCTACTAAACCAGGTTCCTCAAAGCCCCATCCAATCTGGTGTTGAACACTTCCAGGGATGGGGCATCCACAACTTCTCTCAGCAACCTGTTCCAGTGCCTCACCACACTCACAGTAAAGAATTTCTTCCTAATACCTAATCTAAACCTAGTCACTTCCAGTTTAAAGCCACGAAGAAGTATTTTTTATTGTAATTTCAAAATTAAAATATATTTTACAGTGGTATTATAAGTGCACTAAAATATAGCCTAGAAATAGTGTAAGACTCCCACATGATCCTAGTGACATTGGCACTAACAAGGAAGGCATGTAAACTTGTCATAGTTCATTTCTAAAGGCTGGCTAATTTTGGCAATTAAATTCATCTACTGTCTTGGATTTCAAAACATAATTTCTTTTTTTGTGTGGTTTTTTTTTGTGTTTTGTTTTGTTTTGGGTTTTTTTTAGGGTCCCACTGGTGTTCCTGGAAACCCAGGTCCAAGGGGGCCAAAGGTATGCAAAATACATTATTTCTGTTAATAAAAATATTTTTTTAAAGGCAATATGGTAGTTTACATTTTCAGAGCTGTTGTGATGGCAACAACCTTGTACCTTTCACAGGGAGAAAGAGGACTACCTGGTGTACAGGGAGCACCTGGGGAGATGGGACCCCCTGGAATAGGCATTCAGGGATCACCAGTAAGTAAACCAACACCCAGAGTTTGGTCTTCTCGCTGTGCATCACTGAGAAAATGCAATAAGCAAACAAAGCATAATAAAAAGCCATGAGCTGCCTTCTGTCCTGACTCCCAACTCCCAGTTTGCTTCCAGGGTTGCTGTGTAGTTTAAATTCAAACATGAAGCAAGCTGATGCAGACACCTAAAGTGTTCATAGTGAGTAATTTGTAAAGCAATAACTGCTTCAGTTATTCAGCTTGTTTCCCAGGTTTCTTTCTTTTTAATGCCTTTAAGTGAAGCCATCTGCAGTGTCTTCAGCATATTCAGTTAAAAAAATATGCTGATGCTGAAGCTGTACCTGGTAGGTGGTACCTGGTACTGCAGGAGTTTTACTCCAGTGACTGAGGCAATCTCTCTTCAGTCAACACATGTGTATCAGCTGGTACAAGTCAGTTTATGGACAGTGCTCTGGTATAAAGAGGAAATGCTTGTGAAAGGTGACTAGATATTCACCCTGGATGTCTTAATCTAAAATAATAATCCTTAAAGATAATTTTTTCTGTTACAGTATTTTCAAATCTGAATTTTTAAAATTACCCATTTATATCTAAATTTTCTGGTTTTATTCAACTGCTCATTGGCTTTTTTAAATTAATCTCCTTGTTAAATATCAAGTTTCACCATGGATCATTAAGTTTTGGAATTTCTTGCCCTAAAAAATGAGCATTCACAAAGTCTAAATGTCTCTAATTTTGGCAAAATTAGATTTGTATTTAAAGCCAAACCTTAAAGCAAGCCTTTCTTGAAGTGAAAACTGCACAAAAATCCCATATTCAGTATTTTTTATTGAAGTTCATCTCCCTTATCCCGGAAAGTGTAATTATTGATTATTTGGCATTTTCTTACAGGGTCCTATAGGTCCAACTGGATCAGCAGGTGTGCAGGTAGGATATAAGTTTTCCCTTTAATACAAAAACCATTACTTTAGTTTAAGAATTTTGCAGGAAAGGTATTCTTATATCCTAAATGACCTTTCATGCTCTTAGGGCCCTAGGGGACCTCCAGGATTACCAGGAACTCCAGGTACCCCTGGTATTAATGTAAGTGACAGTTTCATATAAATACAAGAAAAAATAATGTGTACCTCATCAATGATTTAAGGCCATCAAGTTTTATATTTGTTTCTAGGGCACTCCAGGAAGAGATGGAAAGCCAGGACTACCAGGCCCTCCAGGTGATCCTGTACGTATACAGGGAAAGCTTTTGCATTTGCCTTGGTGAAAATATTTCAAATTTATATGAGGTGAGATAGCATAGCAAGTCTAGAAAAACCAGTGATATGAAGATAAAGTGGAAATACTTCCTTGGGAAAGACAGGAAAATAGTCATGTTATGTACATTGGCCTCAATAAAATGAGACTGTCTTCATGATATTTCTTTAAGAAAAAAATGCTTAGAATTAGTTACCATGTAGTTAATGCTTATCAAAATCATGGATCTGAGTGTCTCTCAGCTGATTATTGTCAAACTTGGTATAAGAGGTCTCTCTCATGCTCAGTTCTTGTCAGTGATTTAATTTGATTTGGGTAAGTAGATAAAACTCTGAAATTAGAGGGGGAAAGATTGCTGGCTTTTTGAAGATATAATCAAAATTTAGAGGCTCTCTGAAGTAAACAAGATTTAACTCAAGACAGATGAGGATAAAATGCTTAATAAGGAAAACCTAAAATCCATAAGTAGAATACATCTGGAAGGCACAGCACATTGTAAACTAAATGTAAGTAAAATATTTGATGCTCAGGTCTAAATGGTAAAACTCACAAACAGGATAATTATTGCATTTTTCTCTCTTGAAATACTCTTTTCTTCAGAAAGAATATTTTTTCAACGAAAATGTAGCAAGCAGGAGTGAATCTGGAGAATTAGGGCCATTTAGAGATTTTCAAATCCTGGGATATATCATGCACTCACTCAGAGATGAGCAGACAGAGTTATGGCTCCACAGAGTGGTTTGCAGTCGCTTGCCTTGCACACAGAGCAGAGGAGCTGTGTGGCATGAACTCAGTCAGCTTGCTCTCCTACACCTGTGCTCTTTGCAGCTGGGGTTAGGACCCTCTCACACCGAGGGCTTGGGGTTCTGTGCCATGCAGTGATAGAGCAGCTAAAATAAGAACATTAGAAAAGAGGAGAGGCTGGGGAAATTACCCTTCTAATCCAGCAGGAGGATCAATAGGAGACACAGTAACAGCCCGTCTAGCTGTAAAATGTCCCTAGGGGAAGGGTGAAAAATCAGGCCAGGTTGTTGTTGTTATCAAGTCTTGTCACAAGATTTAAGGGCAGGTGATCCTGTCTATATACAGTTTACCTCTGTGCAGAGGATGGACTTCACACCTTACATAACTATGTCCTTAAGTTGTGCTAGGTGGTGGTGTCTCACCCTAAAAACACCTTGGCATGTTTTCAAAGGTAGTTATGCCAACCTGTAGGTTGGTGTACTCCTGATTATATTTCTGGTTAATTATGCTCAGCAGTGCATCCCTTGAGCTGGTATTTGGCATTCGTTGTTATTAACTGGAAGTTTTTAGAACATGCCAAAAAAAGTGCTTATATTTTATTTTTCTTCTTCAAGATGGAAAGAATTGAAGCAGGCTGAACAAAAACAGTTACCTTATTTTGAATATGTCCAATTTTATAGTATGCCCAGGATGATTTTAGATTTAGCAATTGCCAGATGAAATGAGAATTAGTAACTGGAGAGTCTGGTTATGAATGAAGCTGATGATAACCAGGGCAATGAGTTTTTTACAGGGAGTCTTTAAATATAAGTTTAACGGCAGACCTTGGAAATTTGGGATGTGCTTCAGTACAGTATAGATCCACTGATTGACCTTTAAATGGGTCAGCTTTAGTACTGGTAGCAATTTAGAAGTGGCACCAAGGAGTTGCACACTACTTATGAATGTTTAAAGGCAGGAAAAAATATTACGTATGTTCCTCGTGATGCTGTCGCTGGATTATTCCCAGTATCTTAGCTAATATTTTGAAGTTAGCCTTGGAATATCTAGAATTTGTGCTACAGTTGACAGCAGTAGAGTCAAAGTCTAGGAGAAAGGAGGAGGAAAACAATTGAAGATAATCAGGTGAGAATATGAGGCATTCCAGTAACATTAAGTTGTTGTTGATATGCTACAAAAACAACAATATTAGCATGTTCAGGAGGTATGCTGTTGTCATGGTTTGAGAAATTTCATTGACTTTGTAGCGAAGAATTGATAGGTTGGATAGACTGTGATATTTAACTATATCTGAAAACCTGCTTTTTCTTTTGAGTTTTCATTAAAAAAATCGCTTCAACCAACATATATATATATAAAATCAGCTCTATGCCTAACAATATTAAGTTTAGAAGCAATGAAAACATCAAAATTAGTAGTGCTGTGTAAAACATTAACTGCAGATGACTTTTTTAATTCCAGGTTGCACTTCCACTTGTGGGAGACATAGGTGCTATACTGAAGGTAAATTGTTCCAAGATTAAATATCTTTTTTTTGGCTATAAACATGCTTTTAAACAAACACGTGCACTTGAGAGCTTCTAGAGGTTCAGTTTTGACTTATGGGGCTAGCCTAGAATGGTATTGTTATTTTTGTTGACTTTTGGGGTTTTTTTTTAAGATACTCAAGAAATGTATTTTATAGAAATTTTGCAAGATAGTGTTTGAACAGCATGTGAGGTAGTAGCCAGCAAGTGCCTATTCAGCAGATCCAGTCCACAGTATGAATTGCTACAAATGTACCCTGTTCTCCCCTTTACTTTGTAGCATTAATTTCAGTAATATATAAATGGAAAAAGTAGTCTAGATTTTCTAAGATACTATTTTGAAAAATAATGTAATTTGGAGTGTTCTGCAATATTCTGAAATGAAAAGAGGATTTCAATATGAAAAACACATATCATTTCTACTGTCCTTTATTAATATGTGTACTTAGGGTTTATTGACTTTCTCATTTCCAAATCTGATTTATTTTAGGTCTTTCTTTCTGTTTGTAATTGTTCTCTCTTTCTGCTGTACATGCTCTTCTTGTCAGAGCTCTCTCTCTTGCTGACTCTTTACATTTCATTCTTCATTTCTTGGTGTTTTGTGGTTAGTGCTTCTATATGACTAATTTTACTGGCAAATGCTTCTCTCAGCAACTTCTCTCAGTAACTTCTCAGTTACTTTTAAACAACTATAGATTTTAAGCTGGAGAGAGTAACAAGCTGGAGAGAGCCTTCATCTCTCCCTAATCCTTAAAAGGTCTGCTCAAACCTAAAGAGAGGTGTGTCAGGGACAATCCAAAATGAAGCTAAAAACATGTTAGCACAATTTGAGTAGAGAGTGCGAGAGATGGGGAGGAAAGCAAGGAAGTCTCTCTGAACAAGTATATGGCCTAGAAGAGAGCAAGGACTGAAGAGAAGGCTTTGGGGGAAAATGAAGGGCTGGTCAGAAAGGCAGGAAGGAAGCAGTGTGCATAGATTGGTCTGCATGGATCGGATCTATGTCATAAAAATATTGATTTGTCACTTACTTTTCTGTCTGCTCGGCAGGGTGATCCTGGCACAAGAGGTCCTCCGGGCATTCCTGGTAGAGAAGGACCAAAAGTAAGTTTTGAACAGAACACTTTTCAGATTGGTTTTTCTTTTTTTTTTTTTGTTTAAAGTAAAAGGCCAGATTCTTACCTTTGCCAGATCTGACTTTTTTGTCTGATCCGTATCCCCGTGGCATTGT
The DNA here is from genome assembly GCA_013400515.1 of Erpornis zantholeuca. NCBI lineage: Eukaryota > Metazoa > Chordata > Aves > Passeriformes > Timaliidae > Erpornis > Erpornis zantholeuca. Next base: position 118,955 of record VZTN01030548.1, on the reverse strand, counting down.
GCAGCCTAGAGCTTCAAATGATTTTTATGTTTCAGGCCTCTTCATGTGTCAGTTTGCCTTTTCTCCAGGCTGAGTGAGCAAAATAGCCTGGGTTGAGTCCCGGGCCCCGACAGCTTTTCTGTGTCATGCCTCCATTAAAGCTGGCTCAGATCTGACTGCCCAGCAGTGCATTGCTATCTATAGACTGATTTTAGGTGAGTCAGTCACCTGAGAATCCTGTGGTGGAGAGGCAAACTTGCCATGCCTCCCTCAAGTGTGCAGCATGACTGGACCACCCTGTGCCTTTTCTGTTCCCATGGGAGTAACACAGCCATTTCCCTGGGACTTGAAGTTTCACTGACATCCATCAAAATCCTGCTTCACTGGAATCAGATCAAAAGCCACGTGGTTTGGCACACAGATGTCTCCTGTTGCTGAGCCTACTTCCACAGAAGTGAACTTTCTCCATTTCAACAGGCATTTAAGCTCTTTGATGATAATGTCTCCATCAGGCCTTTTGACTAGTTTGCCTCCTAGGTACAAACCACACATTTCCTTTCACCTTGCTGGAAAGTATATTTTAAAGCTTTCAGTTACTTTGGAGCCTTTGCTTCCTATTTTAGGCACTATGGCTGAAAGGGCATCATGTTAGCATATATTAAATGCGGGTCATAAAATGCCCTATGGAGCATGAAATTTGTTGTTCTCTGATAGGAAGTATTTGTTTGAATGTTATGTTTTCATAGGGAAGCAAAGGTGAACGTGGATTTCCTGGGCTTGCGGGAGAAAAGGGCGACGAGGTAAAATTACTTCATTTCTACAGTGGTTGCATTTTCACCTGAGCCTGAGTAAAGACCTAGACTGAAAATGAATTGCACAGAATGTCATTTGGTTCTTTCAAACTGCTGAGATAGTCATGTGTTTCTATAAATAGCCCTCAATTCTTATTTTCAGCAAGATTAAATGTTATTATTCAATTAAATAACATTTATTTAATTTTCATCTATGAATTTTTGCTCATTTGTGTCTTTTAAAGCCTCACATACATTTACATGCTAATTCCCAAGGATGTAGCATAGAGCAATAAATAGGCTAATGCCAAATATTTTCAGAAAATACTTCATGCTTATAACATATTTGCCTTCATTTTACTGGTTCCCCTTTAGAATTCACCTTTGAAAACTTTCCATTAAGCAAATAATCTGATGGGAACAGTAATAGCAGCAACTACTATTAATTGCAAATTGAAAAATATTTGAATAGGCTGAATTTAAAGTATTTACAGCGCTTTGCATCTTATATTGCATTCTTAGAATTATTTTTATGTCTTTATGGAGAAGGAAAAAAAGCCAAATGACTTGTGGTGCCAAATCCAAAATAGCTGCTCTAGCTTTCATATCAAATTGAAGTATTTGCAGTTAACATTTTGGGAGCAATATCTGTGCAAAAAACCCCAACATCACCACAGCAGAAGCTATTAAGCAAATTAATCTGGATAAATAAATAAATTTCATTGTGGCCTTAGCCAAGTGAGGAGTTAAAATAAGTAGCCCATTAAAAAATATGTGGTGAACATTTTGAAACTTCAAAATATTTAACTGAATATTTAATATGTATTAAACACTTACTACTCTCTTGTAATTTAGGAGTGCTGGTTACAAGACACAGCATCTGGAAAATATGAAAGGAATTTAGAGAGTATTGATTGAGGGGTTTGCAAATCTTTTATAAGCATTTCACATTTCTTGGCGCTAAGGCCAAGATGTCTTAAGAATTTTTAGAGTAATAGAATGAGAGAATAGTTTTCAAAGAAAATGTGTTCATCAGGATCCTCAGCTTACAAAAGTAAACAGTTGTATGAGGAAAACAAAGGTGCAGATCCTGCTATTGTTTTGCCCCAGAATTCAGCATGTTGTCAGCCTGAAGTATCACACTTATTTTTTCTTTTGGTTGTACATCATATATAGAGCTCATTNTAAGTTAGTTACTCACAAGTTTCCTCACCATTTGAGAGCTGGTTAGTTGCCTTAGCTCTGATACTTTCAACGTTTTAGAGCAGCTTTTGAATATGACATTGTGAGGGTGCAAATGAATCTTTTTTTCAGAAACATTTATGAAAAGGTTTTAAAAGTGACTTTTTTTCAAATTTTAAAATTTTTATTATTTTGTCAGAATGGGAAGAAATGGCAAGAAAGTTTGAGAAGCCCACCTGAAGCCCTTTGAAATATGCTCATTAACTTCCATATGCTTTCCAGTCACCCTTTTGTTGAACTTGTTATCTTCATTTGCAAAGCACTTCTTTTTTTCAAGGAAGGGTTTTCTTAATATCAGTAGTAAGAATTACAGAAAATGTTCCTTTGGCTTCATATTAATTTTCCATGTAAATGTACCATCAGGATAAAGGAGTTCAAAAGGAACAGAGCACATTAGCAGTTACCTTGCCACTCTGAATAGCTGCTGAGGTGGTTCAAAGTCCTCTGCGTGTAGGAGCAAAAAAGGAAAATCAAAGTCTCTCCATGTCTACATTTTTGCTGATTTATTTCTCTCTGAAGTTTTTCCCTCAGTCTCTCCTTCAGAGCACCTTTTTCAGGGCTCCTGGCCTCTCTGGCTTTCTAGGTTGCTTCCTTAGCCATTCCTTCTTAAACACTGCATTTAAAATGAGAAACCTTTTCTGAGGGGATTTTTCTTGTCAGAGGATGGACTGATGAAATTAGTCACTGCTTGGAAGTATCTATTTCCCTTTGTGGATTATAGGGAGAACCAAGAGCATTTGCTCCCATTAGTGCATGACTTTTACATGTCTAAAATTGCATCTAAGTCTGGTGTGGCAGAGGAATGTGTCCATTGGTTTTTGGACAATTGAACAGAATACAAGCAGGAGAGTAGATCATTAAATACTATGTAAAATGTCATGCTCAGTTTACAAAAAAACCCGAACCAAAAATGAGGCCTAAGGCATCAATTCATTTAGACAGCATCAGGTAATAGAGAGAAAATATCTTCTCACCAGAAAAAAAAGCCTTTTAGTAAAAGAAAATAGAAAATTGATCTCTAAGAAAAAAACTAGATGTCTGTTCTTATCTACACAACTAAAGACAAAACTATTTACAAAATATAAGCTAAGAGTGAGAAAGATTGAAGGACATGTGGTGTTTATCACTCAAGCAAGAAGTTGCCTCTAACCTGGTTCAATGACAACCTGATTGTCTTCCCTGCCTGGTGGGGTGGTTATTTTTTCAGCCATTACTAAAAATAATGCTTATGTTTTAGAAGAAAATGTACTTTAGTATAGTTATAGTACTTCTAGACATGCTGAATATAAGGATTTTTGAGGTATAAGTGGGAGAGGAACTAGATGTGCTCTTTTCATTTCCAGGGTCTTCAAGGTGCTCCTGGACTGCCAGGTATACCAGGACCCAGTGGCCCATCTGTAAGTGTGTGGCATCACCTGTGATCTAATTTATTTCTGCAGAGGTTGCTATAACTGCCTAGTTTCTTGTCCTCTTTTTTGTCTTTTCAAAGAGTAATAAGAAAATTTTACTCATTCTGGCTCTAGTAAAGTAATCTATATCAGTGTTGATGTTACTGAAAACACCATAATTGTCTGGACTCAAAGTTTATGTAACTTAAATAGGTTTCAAGTTTGGCATTTCTAGAGAATCTGTGAGGTTACATGATTCATAATGTGCAAACTTGCAGTGAATTATGTATTCTTACTCAAGTTAGAGTCATGTTAGTTATACAATCTAAAAATAATTCCAGCTAGTCATGCTGAAAAAAAACCCTTAGTGCCAAAATAAAGTAATTACTCGGTTTCACAATTCAAAAACAAAGCATGAGAAGAAGCTGACAATATTTAAAGACACTAAAATATATCATTAAAATTGTTGCTATTACTGAGAAAATTCCTCTTTGATTTTTTTTTAAGTTTTCTACATATGGGATGGAATCACATTAGTTAGTATGATCATTATTCTTTCCTAGATTTCATGACTTTCAATACTTTCCAAAAATTGTGGTACATTTAAGAAGTGTTGTGTGGAATATATGCCCACAAATTGGCATTCAGCAGTAAAACGTGATTCTCAGCTGTATCAAGATGTGCCAGTTAGGGTCAGCACATTTAGTTTGCCAAGGTGAAAATGCAGTGGCAAACACAAGTTTTGCCCTTCAGAGGACTTTCCAGGAGGACACAGCTGTAGTATCAAAGAGAAGAGAAATATTTTGACCTGAAGGAGAAGCATGATTAGGTTAAACGACCTTCGAAAAGCACATGTTTTAAAAACTTAGTGACACGGCTAAAATTCTGTGTTTCTTTTTTCCTAACTTACATAAACAATTCTGTGTTGTGCAGGGAGCCCCAGGAAGACCTGGACATCCTGGTCCAGCTGGAGCAAAAGGGGAAAAGGTATTCCTTCTTTTTCTTCTTGGTTAAGGTCCCTGGAGGTTTTGCAATCCCATTACGCTGTGTTTTGGGGCTCTTTTAAAGAAGTGCAAGAGTGTAACAAGAATGTGGCACACATTTCAAATTTTTATTTGTGTTTCAATACAAGTACTTTTCCCAAGCAAAGCTGTGCATGTGGGCTTATATTTTGAAGAGCACTCCTTGTTGTATATTTAAGTTGCAGGGAATTTTCTTCAGGTATAACACATCATATAAGGTTTAGGAATGTGAAAGTATGTTTCTGGAATAGAATATGACTAGCAACTGCTTGCTGTGCTTCTCATTCTTTTATCTGTATCATACCCAAAAAGTAATAACACTGAAAGTTATTGGGTGTTAGTTATTAAGCTTCCATTATACTTAATTTACACTCCTGTACCACTGCTTTTTTTCAAATTTTTATGCACTCTGATCAGGAACTTGATATTATCCATTATAACTAGGAGGTCAAATTAATTTCTTGGGTACCTCAGTGCAATACAGAAGGGACAAACTTTATTTGCTGTAAAATACTTTCTGGGACAAGTCCTACACTTTCTGTATGGATACAGATTTTTTCTTTTCAGTAGTACTCTGGAATTTTCCAGGCATAGCACTGCCACATGCATGTGTGGGATCCTAATTCCCTACAAAGTTTTGGTATGAGTAAGAAAGAAAACAATTTTGTAAAATTCTGAAATTATTTCAGCATAAAATTTGAATGAGAGTTGTCTCCTTGCAGATGTAACAAAAATTTGCCCCACTTACTTCCTTTTAATGTAACTGAATGAAAAACACATATCTTTTATAGTTCCTTGTTCACAATTCTCACAGGTGGGAATGAGAAGCCCCTGCTTTACAGCTTGTGTTTCATCATTCTAAAAAGGCAGAAGTCAGATGGCTGAAGAGTAATGAAGTAAATTGAAATATACTCCCAGTAAATTTCTCCTCCTTCCTTCATCTGGGACACAATTGAGAATTGATCACATAATGTGCTTTCTAAAACAATAGTATTTTAATTCCCCATGGAGCTCTCCAAATCACTCTTGGGAGGCTGGCGGTTTTTAACAATTAGCAGGGGCATTTAGAAATTATCCTAGTATAAATGCTTAGTAAGAATTATATTTTTCTGCTGAGCTAATTATTGGCATTGAACATTTAGCTTGATTTTTGCCACCTTAGTAATTTTAAATTTTTGACTTAAGTGTCTCACTGATACATGTTTAATAAGATCCAACAAAGTCAGTGAAAAATTCTGACAGACCTGTCCCACATTATACAGTGTATTAATCTGAATTGTAGTGATGAGATTTTGAAAAGATTGATAGGGAAATTTTAAATTGAAACCTTTGTAACTCTCTACTATTGACAGACCCCATGATTCTCCTGGGGAAAAATCTCAGCAGCTATGCTTTTTATAATGTAATCAATTCAGTACACAACAGCAGAACAGGCCACAGATACAGGCAACAAAGGATAAATATTTTATAGTAAAAACCAAAAAGATACCCATTATATCTCTTAATAAAGAAGATTCTTTAAAAAAAAAGGTTAATTTGTATTCTATATGTTTGTAAGTAAACTGCACTTCTGAAACTGTAGCTCTTCTTTATTTACATATGAATGATCAACTGACGACTGGCTTTTGCAAAATAATATACAAAGCATAAAATGAATGTTAACTTTTATCTGCCAGTTGCTTAAAAATTCATATTGACACCTCTTTTTTTTTCCCTTCCTCTCCCTCCTGGTACATATAAAATGTTTCCCAACCCAGTTTATCCCTGTTATTTTGCCATAAGGAACTTACTACACATAAATCAGCAAGTAACTAGCAAAATAAAAAGTAGTACAAAGTAATGAATCATGCATTCCCTAAAGCTTAAGCAGGAACATTGCAGGAGAATTTTTTCTTGATATTACCTGCTCTTATTGACTGTATCTCTTGTTTATTGTCATTATGGTCATCATGGCTTAGTGTGGGATAGATGTGGCCAGTTACAGTAATGAGTTACATCAATCTCTTGCTGTACTAGGGTAGCGAAGGTTCTCCTGGGAAACCTGGACCACCTGGGCCTCCGGTGAGACATCTTGTTTCATATCTTGAATTCATTTTAGGAACACTATATTTGTGAGTAAAATGTAATGTGATATAAAGAACTGACTGCTGATCTAATAAAAATTATTATTGCAGGAAGGCAACAGTGTCTTTTTTCAAAATGTTTCTGTATTCCATTTTTTTTTTCCTCGCAATTCATTACTGAGTAAGTTCAGATCACTAGTGCCATCTTAGAAACCTGCTGAAATTAGTTAACATTGCTATCCAATATTATTAGAGTAAAATTGACAGCTTGGATACCTGAGATCAGAGAGCCCAGGCAACATAGAGAAAGTCTGTGGATCTCACTGGAATAAAATTAACTGGAATAGTACCTAACACAAAATTTCTTCTGGCGAATTATAATAATACAAATCAAAATACTACGTTCGCAGAGAGATTTACAGGTTTCTGGGTTCATAATCTTTTAAAAAAAAGAAGTCCCAAGCTGTGTTGGTGTGTATCTTATCTTATGTTCTTCTGAAATCTGGAATCTTTGACACATTGAGAACAAAAAGGATACCACAGCTTTGCTGAACTGCAGGACTTGAACAGGGCAATAGTGCCGCCTTTATAATTCATAAATGACACTTACTTGGTTTTTATGCTTTAAAGGGCATGCCTTACAATGAAAGAAATGGAATGAGCAGCTTATATAAACTGCAGGTATTTCTCTTTAATGTTAATTGCTTTTTTTTCAATCTCCACCTAATTTTAGCCCAACTCAACTTTTAAACTTGATGTTACAGGGAGGCGTGAGTGTCGCGAGTTACCCAGGTCCCCCAGGACCTCCGGTAAGTGTTACCAGGAGTCTGATTTCTGGTAGCTAATTGGCACAGAAACAAAGCATGGTTAGTTGTATGGAATTTGATTTTATTTTTGAAAGATGAAAAAAATAAGGATATGATTGATACGCAGCAAAGTCTGTGATTTTATGTGTTTGCAAGCATTTTAGCCCATTTTGGAGAGCAGTTAATTTCAATTAAAGCATTTCATCCTAGCAAGTAAAGGCTGCAGAAATGGTACATAATTTGGTATTGAACTCTTTAATGCAAGTATTCTAATACTAAAAATGTATAATATTGCACTTGTAGTTCGTGAAGGCATAGTTTCATAGTGGATGAAATTTGGTGCCAGAAATGAGAAGCTGATGAATTCTGATCTGAGTTCTTTCACTGATTCACTACATCATAGCTACAGTGCAGAAAAATATGTAACACTAAGAATTACATTGCAGGTGTAATAAAGGGTTGGTGTCTTTCACACTGTATATGCAGCACCTTTCAGCTGGACACTGTTGCTTTGGTTCTATGGAGCCAAAGGTGCCGTGCACTTATTTACATTCTCCTCCTTTTCAGTATCATATGCAAGTTCTGTTTTGAGATGATTGTCTCTTTGGCAACCACAGTTATGGGCTGGAACCAAATGACAGAGCTGTCTTTCTCTATATTCTGGAACAGCAAAACAAAACCCAAAATATTACTAAGATTTTATACCAAATTAATCAACCAAGAGGGCTGGAATTAATAATCATTCTAAATGCACTGCATTAGAAAAATATACTCATAATGCAGTCTTTAAAAAAAACATGTCTTATTGTGTAACTGTTCTTCTTTAAATGTGGCTTTTTTGGTTTGTTTGGGTTTTTTTGCAGGGTCCAAAAGGAGATCCTGGAACGGTGGTATGTATGTATTTTTTGGTTTCGATAGAGAATTCCCCAAGTAGTTTGACACATGATTCTCAAGGACAATAAGAAACCCAAACAAAAACCTGACAGCAAAACGTGGAGTTGTGAGACATTTTTCTAAAACAGTTTAATAATCTATTTTCAAAAAAATTCACAGAGCCTCTTTTTTTTTGTTTCACCATAATGCTTGGAAGCTGAATACATCATTCTGAACCTGCATCCACTTCCTACTCAGAAAACACCAAGTACCAGAGTTTAGGTGGGAAAAGTGAAATCCAGACAGCAATTTGCCATGGATTTGATTTAACTGAGAATTGCTGAAATACCAGAATTGTTGACTGTAGTTTAAATGTCCATGGTAATTTACCAATTTTATTTCCAAAAATAATTAAAAGGACCTCTCCACTCTACATGATAAGCTGATTTCTCCAGTGGAGCATGTTTACAGTTTCCTTTCAAAACTTGAAGACCTACCCAGGGATCCAGCCTGTGTGTCCCTTGCTGCTGAGTAGCCTTTGTTTAGGGAACAGGGCACAGAATTGCTCAGAGCTTGGTTCTCTGGGTGCTTGCACCCCAGGGCTGTACTGCCTGGAGGTGCTGCAGAGGTGACCTTGGCTTGCAAGAGCACTGGAGTGGAGTCTTCCATATTACATCTTTCATCAAAATTAAACCATTGGTCCAAATACTCAAGCAGAGCCTCTGGGAAAAGCTTAATTTGCAGATCAGTAAAAGAGGGCATACCTAATAATTGGTTAGGTTTATTACTAATCTCAAATTAAGTAATCTGCTGTTGCTTGCTGTTCAACATTTCCCATGTTGAGTAAAGAAATTCTAATGTATGCAATCTTTTAACTAAAAAAAAACAAAAACAGGGAGATCCAGGACCGATGGGATTACCAGGACTGGAAGGACTTCCAGGGGAAAAGGTAAGACTCTTAAGAAGAAGTCATGACTTCTTAGTGGCCACTATCTGCAACTAAGTGTTTTCTGAAGCCTTGTTTGATCTCTTTTTCATGTGCAAGTTAAGGTTTCTGTGAGAAAATATTTGCATGCTTATTTATATTTTACTCTATAGCTTTAGCATGGGTGTAAATAATATACTCACTGAACATAAAATTTCATTTTCTGCAACTGGAAAATTGTGTATAGAAAGTCTTGTAATATTCTTGGTAGAATACTACTATATTTGATAGTAGTGTAGTTAATATTTTCCTGTGTATGGTTCCTGTTCTCTCTTGAATATCATCTTACACTTACAGTCCATCTGTCTTGTTCTCAGCCTTTTGCTTTCTAATTGTGGAGGCTGATTGCAAGTTTAAAGAAAAGTTTGTCATAAAAGGCTAAAAAAGTCAGGATTTTGATATTCATTTCTAAGTATAGCAAAGTACAAAACATTTAGCAGAGAAATTTTTTAAAAGTCTGTAAATATGTTTTCTGACAGCAAATACAGTTTGATTTTGCCCATATCTTCTAATTTAAGAAGATAAAAGAGTAAATTTTTTTGCAAATGAAGTATTTTTCAGCTTTTTGACTTATGCTATTAAATGACTTAATGCAAAAGTACTTTACTGAAACTTATTTTTCATCACAAAGAAATGTAAATTCAAAATTTCCCTCTCAATATCGCTGTGCATTCCTTCTACTTGTTCAGTCAGTGACTGACTAAGGTAGGTGTCTATACTAGATGCTTATATTACGTGACATGGTTCTTGCTCTGGAAGTCTACAATTTACAAGCAATTAAAGACTAGTCTGATTTCAAAATGAACAAACACAGGGAGACATTACAGGTCTAAGTGAGACAAAGTGGGGACAGGAATCAAATAAAGGGAATAAGCAATGGATCAGATCATATAAACCAGCTAAGTGAGTGTTTGGCCCTCTCCCAAAGTAAAAATATTGTTTCCTTAACTAAATTTGGTCAAAATTCCACATTTGTGGTGCAAATTAGTGAACAGAATCTCAGAGCCTGCCAGTCCCAGCAGTATAGTGCATGCTGAGCTTTAATTTAAAGGTATTATGTACCTCTGTGTAGCAGAATGCTCTCTTCTACAGACAACATTGGCTGTAATTTCATGATAATTTCAAGAAATGCCCTAAGAACTTCGTGTCCTGTGGATAAAATGTGCCTTCCATCAACTGTGCTGACAGTGGTTGGTGCAGCTGTGCTGCAAGCCACATTGCTGAAAGGACCAGAAAAACCCTAAAAAAATATATATATATATTGAAAAGGAGGTGTTAGGAATTTCTAGTTTCACTGTCACAGCCAGCATACAGGGAACACACCCCGAGTTCTGGGTCCAGAATAACCACTGGGGCCGAGGGCAGTGCTCCAGTCAATGTGCCCTGCCTGCTGCAGGCCTCCGTGCTCCCACTCCGTGATCTAGAGGTGCATGTTGTTCCTCACTGAGTGACTTCTGCCAGCCTCCAGAGCAGGAGAGGTTGAGCTGTGTCCTCTAAGCTGCTTCCTCCTGACACCAGCTCAGACATGTCACCTGTCATCTGTTGCTCTTTGTGTTTCTGATCACCAGCAGTACCACCTGAACAAGATGTTGAGGACGAGGCAAACCACCATTACTCATATGAGCAGACACCACGAATCCCCACACTTCCTGGGGCTCTTAAATACAACACAACAACACAACACAACACAACACAAGACAACGTGGCTGTAGCTGTGTTTACAGAGTTTTGGTAAATCTGCTCCAGGTAACATAAACTCATGTCAGAAAAATATTCTCCTGTTAGTATGGCTTTAACAGTGCCAGGGCTTTTCTAACAGGAGAAAGAAATGAATACAGAAATGATGAGCATCATTTTTTTCTAGCATTTTTAACTAACGTTACACTAGTAGAGCACGGTGTTGCAGACCAACATGTCAGCAGTGGGTAAATACCTCTGTGTAGAGTTTTGCCACTTGTTGAGCTCTGTCTGTCTGCTTTGGATTACAGTCCTGTTGAGAAAGATGAATTTGTGCCTGGAGTTCATCAGTTGCAGACAAAAAAACAACACTCTCCTAGCTTAAAGCACAGATGAATGTCACTGTGTGCTATAATGAGAACTTTTGCCCTGAAAGGGCCATGGCACAAGCAAACAGAGGATGTTGGCTTGTAGCAAGTGGATGACTGAGTAGCAGAAAAGCAAAAACTTCTTTGAACAGTACATCTTAAATATGGGGATGTTGATATGAAAGTGAACTACCCTGTGTAAATTTTGGTCATTGTCATGGCCACAAATTATAATTACTTGGAGAGCTACAGATAAGTCAGGAACTTTCCATCCATTTTCAAGGGAGGCAAAGGGAGCAGGGTCAAAGGGAAACATCATATGAGAGAAGCTAAACAAAGGATTTTGGTTACTTGCTCAAGTCTGTAAAATGAGCCAGTGGCACAGATAAATATTAGCATTTAGCCTGGCTCTTGTCCTCATTTTCAATTCACTGAATAATCCTTCCTCATGTTTTAATGTGAATCCACCACGAAACTTCTGTTTTGATTGTTGCCATTTAAGCATAGATTTATCTTTTCTTCAGGGGGACCGTGGACCAGCTGGCACACCAGGAGTATCAGGGACACCGGTATGTATATTCTGTAAAGAAAACTCAGCTTTTAGAAACTGAAAATAAAGTTAAGCAAGGTTCTGAGCTGCAATCTCAGTCATTGTGGAACACCAGTGCTTGGCTTATGCTTTATATACAGGTATGAAGGTTATGAGTTTTCCCTAAAGAAATTATAGTTCTAATAGCAGCAAGAGTTCATATTATTATTATTAAAATCACAAGAGTGAGTGGCATGAATACATGATAAACGTGGAATTCGAAGCAATATATGCTTAGTTAAGAAATGTGAGATTCTTCTCTCATTGCCTCTGTTTAATATAGATAAAAATGTTTTTTGTGTTCCTGGGCATGCACAATTTCTGAGCATATTTCTATCACAAAGAAGAATGATGAACATTAGTTGTTGCAGTCCACAAGGATCTGCATATCAAGTCAATCAAACATTTGCTTTAGGGAAATACTTTGCCAGCTATTTACATGTGGTATTCAGAGAAGTTTCTGAAAGTCATTGAGAAACTTTGTTGTAGGTGAAAGAAAAAGTAACTAATGATAAATTGAAATTAAAATTATTCATTTGTGTTCCTAAAGGAAATTAAGATATTAGATTGCATTCATGGTTTAATAAAAAAGTTTATCCATATTTCAGGAGGCAATATGAAGTTATTTCTATGCAAATAGATTTATTATTAAATTTGGGAAGCTCCCAATAGATTCAGGAGCTGTTTAAATTATAAATATATGTTTCATGAAATAAAGAGAAGTTTGTGTCTATGCACTCCCATTTCCATTAGCCACTGATTTAGTCTATTTACTGTGAGTTCCAAGAGAGAACATGATCTTAAATAGCCTAATTTCATTGAGTTTTCCTAAAAAACATTGCACACCTAAGGGGAAAAAAAAAGTATTTCTCTGAGTTTTATAGCAGATGTATGAGTTTCAAACTTTTTTGTTTTGAAACAGATTTTACACTGTTAATAATAACACCATAGCTGGTTAGAATGATCACAGTTGTTCATTTCCTATGAATTTCCCACTGGATATGTTCCAAGTTATTGGATGTTCTCTATTCAAGCTGGATAGGAAATATTTAATGAAGTCCCTTCTTCACTGACAGAATTGCATTCTATTGATTATATTTAGTTCTAATAAAATCCACTGAAATAAAGTATTTCCTCCTGAAATAAATTGTTTGCTTTTACATTTTACGCTGAGGAGTTTTAATCAGCAAAGTAGTAGACATGTGAGACAAAATTTTCTCAGTAGTCTAGGAAGAGTTTGGGAGATACCCAACTTGCTGGAAAAGAATTTGTCTTCCTTACCTGTCATTGTTCCCTAGATTGAATAGCAGAGCCTTTTTCCCATCCAGGAGTATAAACCTCTTATTTTCTCTTTGGTGTTTTGCTGAGATTGCTGAGATTGTCAGGGAAGCTCGGACTGAGATTCTGCAAGCATTGCCACTGATGCCCATTTCCTCAACATGAGCCCCCAGTCCTGCTGTTCCCAGAGCTGTCCCTGGTGTTGATGGGTTTGATCCCTTGCTTGTACAAGTCACCTCAGGATCTGGTCTAAGGATACTTTCAGAAAATGTAGATTCAAGTTGTTAAAAGAAAGGTATCCTATAGAAAGGAGACATTTAAAATCATTTGATCATTTAAAAAGAATTTAAATGATGTCATAAGAGGGAATTGTGAATTCTGGCAGGATGAACATAAAATGGCAATAAAAGTGTCCAAAAAAGAGCATGAAGAAAATTTGCAAAAGGCATCAAGTCAGCAGTAAAGTCACATACAAAAAAAAAAACAAGAACAGGACTAGAAAATACCTGAGGGAAAAAAATCTTGATTTTACAAAAAATCTTGATATAATGAAAAACTTTGATCTGACTATGACTTCTCAAGATGGAAATCATGGTGTTGTAAAATAAAATTTCATAAAAACATATCGTTATTCAGGAAGGGTAAAGAAACCCAAGCGATTGAGTAACGTTTAACACAAGAGCCTGTTCATTAAATATGACAAAAATCTGGTAACATATTTCTTTTTCTTTTCTTAAATCATTAATGAAAAATAACATGAATATTTCACTCAGATATATATATACACACACACATATGTATATATTTTCTCTCTTATATTGATATAGAAAAAGATTTTGTTTGGCTTCCTAATAATTTGAATCTGTAATGTTCTCTTTTTTACAGGGAAAGCCAGGATCTCCTGGGTCCCCAGGGATGCCGGGAGAACCTGTAAGTACAAATTTGAGTTCTGGATTCTTACAGTAACAAACAAATATTTCATGCAGATTTATATGTATGTTTTCTTCTTTCATAGGGTGAAAGAGGACCTATAGGAGACATAGGCTTCCCTGGTCCAGAAGGGCCACAAGGAAAACCAGTAAGCAATTTTATGCTGAATATATATTTTGTTACAAAAGGATGGGTCTTTTTTCATCAGAAGTTACAAAAGAAAGGACATTACATCTTGCTTTCTGTTAGAGTAGGTAACATGTGAAGAACACACAGAGCTACAGTGTTCAATATTAACCACCCAGAAAAGAATTCCTGGTTTTGTGGTGTTTTAATAGTTAAATTACTGAGATGTTGCCTTTAAAGGTCTTATGAAAGTCATTTGGATCTTGTTGACATAAAGGGTCCTTTTGTACTTTTTCCAGAGGGAGAATATGAACCCAGACACACAACAGTCAGTAAAGGATGGGGTGACAGAATAGGTTTTCAGTTTCAGTTTAGATAAAGAAGTCTGTGTTTCATGACTGAATAAACTTTGTGACTCTTCTGTATACAGGTGATGCAACACTGCAGCTGAGGCATTTAGTGTTCACTTAGGAGATGTCTAATCTGATCTCTCTATGCAATAAAAGTGTGACAGCAGTGTAGTCAGCACTGTCTGAGCTGTCTTAAAAAACCTAGTTTATATTCTAGAAGGGGTTCAGGAAGGGTAGTGCAGGACTCATTATCTCCCCTGAACCTTGGTGTTTTGGGGATGAGCGTAAGTAGGAGACCTTTGCAGCTTGTCAGCACATCTCCACATCACACTTCTGCCTTGGAAGAAGAGACATTTTCTGTAGCTACAGCAGCAAATTAGCCCAATGTGCCTAATCTGTGCAAAACTCCACTTTGCAGTATATGAGGAGAAAGAAATATTCCTGATGTCTCTGCTCATGCAAGTCATCCTTTCTCAGTGACACAGCTGTGAGTTTGCAGATCCATAAATATCCTACTAAATGAAACACTGCCAGAGCATTTATCTTGCAATTATCTGGCATTGTGCAATTGTTAATATACTCTCTGACATTATTTTGGCCCATACCAAGTAGGCCTCTCAGATCATGCCACATTCCAGTCTGGAGGATAACGTGGGCCTGGAACAGTTTCCAGCAGGTGCTATGAATGCAACCACCTTCTTTGGGAATGGCTTTAGCCCAGGAGACCAAAACTGTGCTATGCTACAAGTCCTAAAGCCCAAAGAATGGATCTGGCCACTTAAGAGTAAAGCATAATCTCTGTAACAGCAGAAGGGTAATTCAGCATCAAGACTAATATCTAGAATAAAAGAAATCTCTCCCATGATTGCATTATGATTAGCTGAGACTGAAAAAGTGCATATACATGTCCACAAATATTCCACATTTGCAAAATTTCCCCATAACTTGTCATTTAAAGTTGAATGCTCATTAGATTTGATGTACATCTTGATGGTCTTTGTACTTCTTTATTGTAGCCACACAAACTGCTGCTTCTCCAGCTTCAGAACATTTACTGATATGGCACTAAATACTGAGTTTTACCATTTATATTTTTAAAATACATTGACATATTAATTTTTTTTCTTAGGGAATCAATGGAAAAGATGGATTGCCAGGTCCCCCGGTAAGAAAACATGTTTTTGTGTATTTTATTCTTCACAAATACCACGGCTGTTAACCCTGGGCAGCTGCTTTCCATTCTGCTAACACATGGATATACAAAAAAGCCTTGAATTGATAAGTTTCACTTTTTTCAAACACCTTTTTTCAGGGTGCTGTGGGGAGACCAGGAGACAGAGGACCCAAAGGAGAACGTGTAAGTCCCTATTATGATAACATCTCTTTTTACTGAACATCTAACCACCTCGTCAGCACCTGGCTTATAGGCAAAATCAAGAAATTAATTCTTTGTGAACTTCAAGCCCTCCCCTAGACATGTAAGAGGTTTAGTCCTAGACACCACTTTAAGGAATTAGAGTTGAATTGTCTTCTGCATTTAGAGGAAAAACATGTTTTATAGACTTTCTAACACTGTTGGCCTGGACAGTGTAAATTGATCAATAGGTTGAAAATTGGAAAGCACCTAATCCTGTTGTACTGTTGTCAGACTTTGCTACAGCTATGAACTTGCCCTGCTGTCATCCTTTCTATGTCACAAACACAAATCCTGTTTTACATCAAACAAGCTTGTGACACACTGGCAGCAGGAATGCCAGTGCAATATCTGACTGCTTCCCAAACTCTTCAGACACTTCTGCTCATGGTAACAAGATCATGGCGAGCAGGAATGATTATGGGAGGTGAGAGATGAGGTTATCTACTTTTATATATATGTGAGAGATTGTCTTGTTCTAACGTTGCTAAAGTCCTGATGTCCTAATCAAATGGATACCACACTTGTTTGAGGCATCAGAGAAATATCTCCCTGTTTAATCTGGAAAAGGAAATGCTGCTTTATGACACTTCTTTGGGATGAGGGTTTAACTACAAATAATTCTACTACAATTATTTCTTAAAAATTAACTGTTTGCAGTGTTCTGTTTTTGCCTTGAAGGACACAGGCCTGCATCTGTGAGAGAGATTGCAATAATTACGGAAAATAAAATCAAGGTTTTCTTGCAGGTATTATTATTACTGCTGTACAGTGTGCTCCTTTAGTTTGAGTTGTTGTAGTTACAGAAAAGAAAAGGCTCAAAATTCGAAGGACAGAGTAAAACTCTTGAGGTTTTCTTGTATAATATAAGAATATCTTCATAGAACCCATTTTGACAAAGAACAAGCCACCTGGGCTGAAATAATCTTATATATTCTTTGAGTGACTAAACACTGCTGTTATTACTACTTTATAAACTGAGTGACGAACTAGTTGAAAACAGGTTTTATACCAATCGGATTTCAAGTAATTTCAACAGATACAGGTACTAGTGGCTGGCTCATTTATTGCTGTCATCTGCATGCCTCGATCACTGACTGTGAACCTGCTGGACCAGAGCAGGTAGAAACCCAGGAAAAACAGCAGTTCCTTCTGTTTGGAAGCTCAGAATTTGGAACGAGATAATATACAAGAGATGGAGATAGAAAGGAGAATGGCTGAATAAATCAGCACCTTAGGCAGAGATCACAAAACTCAAATGTCCTGAGTTTTGTACAATTCATGGTGAAGAGTTTAAAGAGGAATCTGGAGGAAGATATGGCCTAGTTTTATGAATTTTTACAAGGACTTTTTCAAAACACAAAGAAAACACTGGAGGCAGTTAAACATTGCTTGTTTGAAAAGTTGCTGTAGTATTTGATCTGCCTCCTACACACTGGCAGCCTGTAAAACGTAGATTGTTTAGAAGAAAAGGATCAGCTTCACACTGCTACAGCACCATGGTTCTAGATAAACCTGCCTTTCTCTTTATCTGTAGTAGGAGAGCTATCTATACCTACTCTGCAGGATTATAAACCTGAGAATTTATATATTATAGTGTCATAGAGAGGCCTGGGCTGGAAGGTACCCTTAAAGGTCATCCAGTCCCAACCACCCTGCCATGGGCAGGGACACCTTTCATGAGACCCAGTTGCTCTAAGCCTCATCCAGCCTGGCCTTAAATAATTCCAGGGCTGGAGCATCCAAAGCTCCTCTGGACAACCTGTTCCAGTGCCTCACCATCCTCACAGGAAAGAATTTCTTCCTAATATCTCATCTAAACCCATTGTCTTTCAGTCTGAAGCTATTCCCCCTTGACCTGTCACTACATGCCCTTGTTAAAAATTCCTCTGCTGCTTCCTCCTAGGCCCCTTTTGGGTTCTGGAAATAGATTAACTAAGATTTTGTGTAAATAAAGACATAAAATAGTAGGCTTCTAAGGAAAGTTACAGGAAAAATCCTAGTGTCTTTTACCTGTGTGAATCTGAGCACCTAAATTTTAGCTGTGCCATAATTGACCTTTCTAGATCCTTGTATAAGGGCTAAAAACTTTTTATGCTCTAGTTCTGTCCTTAAAAAGTGGGTTACAGAGTCAAGCTATTCTTTTTGTCATTGACTTCAACATCAGAAGCGCAAGAACACAAAACATATTTCCAGAGACAAGGTTCAGCCTGTAAAATCATCTTCCCTGCAGGACACAGTCTGTTTCTGAACAGGCAAGAATTTTCTCTTTAGCATTGTTGAGTGACTTTCCATGTTTGTTCCACTGTGTGCAATGGTTTTCGTTCTGTTTTTATTTTGCACAGGGAGATCAGGGTATTCCAGGGGACAGAGGCCCGCAGGGTGAACGAGGGAAACCTGGCCCATCAGGAGAAAAGGGGGATGTGGGTCCTGTTGGTCCTCCAGGAGACAGAGGCTATCCAGGATCACCAGGTCATCAAGGTCCCCCAGGTTCACCAGGACCCCCAGGGTTTCCAGTAAGTACATAAAAGTTTACCTTGATTGCTCATGAATTGGGTAGGTAGCATGGGCTGAGCAGTGGCAACTCAACTGAGGAATAGCACAGTATTAGAAAAGCTAAGGATTTCTCTCAGATAATTTCAGTGTTCAGTTAAGGTGGAAAAAAATATACCTGGATGATCAGGCAGTTATTTTTATTTATTTTTTAAAACATCTGCTATGCATAGACTTTAATTATTTATTTCTTATGATCCTGCATATCAATATGTTTACTCAATACAGTAAATTTTCATGCTTTCCATAAGATTAAGAGATAAAGTCTGAGCCTTTGCAACTGGGAAAGGAAAGGAGGCAGCCAAAATAGATTCTCAGTAGAAGACAAATCAGCATTTAAAAAGACAGTGAAATGCTGCTTGCCAGTTGTAGATATTTTCATGTAGATTTGTCTGCATGTGCACACAGGCACACACATCCATGTTATGGATTCTTTTTAACCTCAATCAGATAAGGTAAAGCTCTAAAACACTTTTTCAGTGAAGTTACTGGTGCTGTGCTTCTGTTCTGGTCAGCTGCACATCAAAGCAATTAGTCCCCAGGGTGGGTGAGAAGTTGGCAGATGCTGTGCAGCAGACAAGTAAAGCAGAGTGGTGTCCCTGGACCCTCCTACTGTCTTGTGCAACTTCCATACTCATCACATCCTGGTCATCTTGGCAGCTGGGAGTGCCTCTCCCACGTCATGCCATTAGTATCTTTATAATATTATAATATATTTGCTGTAAAGTGTCCTTTGCAGTTAAGTAAATAACACAATATATTAAAACACTAATTTGTTGGTGAAAGGTTTATATTTGCAATGCTAATTTGAGAATTTCTTATTTTGGTAGCATCATAAAATGTCCTCTGTAGGTTCCTTCTGATACATATCACCTTTCTTTTTCCTCATCAGGCTGATGCAATTTCACTTGAAGAAATAAAAAAATATATCAAACAAGAGGTTCTTAAGGTTTTTGAAGGTAAGAAAAGGAAGTATTATACAACCAAATCTGAAATTCTGCTCTAAATTTCTTTACATGTCATCTAAATTACATCACACCTAGCAGCTCCCTTGTTGCTGTAGCTGTGTTTAACAAGTCTACTTTACATGATTCTGTTCAAACCATTAAAAGTTACATTATCTGTTAACCAGAGTATTTCCTTATGTAAAAGGTTAGCATTGAAGGGTAGTCTGCTCTAAATCATCATGGCAAGCATAGGTGTGCCTCATTGTAGATACATATGTGTTATATATTACTGCAGATACATGTTTATTTACACGTACCATTAAGATACTGAAGTATCTTAATGAGACCATAGATGCACCTAATTACTTTGCCCACTTAGTGTCTGACTGTCTAAATGAGAGAAAGGCTTGACATCTTTCAGTGACATAGGTCTGAATTGCTGTGCAGTTTTCTCAGCAAATACCCCTGCTGAGTTCCAGAGCTCCCTGTCAGACTACCATCTTCTGGCACAATTTTAGGCAAGTACCAGATTCAGCCAAAGCCTTTGTATTACATAAGATTTCTTAGATGAGCCCTTACTCTGAAAAGCAAATATTTTTCTTCCCCAGCCTTCCCTTAGTCAAGGTAGGAAAGCTGTGACTCAGAGAGGTGTCTGAAACAAGATTCTGCTTGAACACCCCTTAAGAGTAGCTTATCTTCCATTGCAAAATGTGTTTCTTATGTCTTCAGTATGCTTTGCTATTCTGTCATTAATATTTGTGGATGCAAACTATCTTTTAGGGATGAAAGAAATCATGTAAAGCTTGAGACTTCTTAACCTGTCCAGGCAGCTTTTCCCTTTATAACAGGGCTGCAGTTTTTCATTTTATAACAAAGCTACAGTTTGTGTATTTTCACCTTTCCCTAGAGCAACATACTACGTATTTCAAGTGCAGTTTGTTGAATGGAGTCAGCTCCTTTTCCCATTCAAATACAATGGTAACAAGTACTGAGTCTATTCACTAAAAGAAAGCATTAGAAGGTGCCCTGCCTACAGGAATAATGGGATTTTGTCTTTATAGCTATTCCATTTTCTATACCTTGCTAGTGTTCCCACAGATCTTCCATTTTTGGCCGTTTCATTTTGCCTACTTTCTATCACCCCCCTCCTTTTATGTTTGATGCCCACTCTTCTCTATTCTAACTTTTCTCTTAAACCTTAAAACTCTACCACAGTTAAAACCTGCTAAATTTTGGAATATTTAGGGGTTTAATCAGGTATAAATAAGACAGAGTCAAGCTTATAAAATAGGTACCTTTTTTATCTACCTCTAAGGAACACTAAAATGTTACCAAAGGGCACTTTATCCCACCAGCATGAACATTTCTATTCTGAAATATCTGCAATTAATAATCTTTGCTGAGCACTTTCAGGTTTTTACAACTGTTTTCAGGGTTCCAGCACATTCCAAACACTGTTCACAGTATTTAATCTCTACTTTGCACCTTAATATGAGTTACAAACATATAAGGTGGCCCTCTGTCAGTGTGTTAAGTACTAATTATTCTGTCTATGTGTTTTAAGTACTTCCATGAACAGGAGTCTGAAGTAATTTGAAATATTGGAATACATTATTAATAGAGAGTAGTAATAGAAACTTTAATACAAATTCATTCTGGTAATTTCAAAGGGTGTAGACGCAGACATGAATCTGAATTATAACTGAAGGTCTCAATGCTTACTGGAGCATTTAATACCTTGATATTAAGAAGAGTTAAACACCTTACTTCCAAAACTTTAGCTGGGGCCTTGGGAATATTTTTTATCCTGTTTTTTGCTAGCAGATTTCTTACCCACTTTTTCCTGTGTCTTTGATTAATGAAGAAAGGATGGCTCAATTTTTATCCCAGCTGAAGCTGCCTGCTGCAATGCTCGCCTCCCAGGCTCATGGCAAACCAGGGCCCCCAGGAAAAGATGGGTCACCAGGGCCACCAGGAAAGGATGGTTTGCCAGGACCACCAGGAGAACGTGGAATTCAAGGTAGGGATTCCAAAAAATGGTCCTGTTAATTGTATCTTGAAATCCTCATACACTTGCTAATGATTATTAAATAAGCTGGGATTACCTATCTAGCTTTCTAATGATTAACTTTCACACTTATGTACTTATGTTTTTCCAGATCAGATCTAAATATTAACCCATAGCAAATGTGTGGATTTTACTGATTAAAAACTCCTAATCAGTGCATTTTATTCTAATCAGTTACAAAGTTAATTAATGACAGATATCTAAATCTGACAGAACTACTGTAGCAGTTGGGTTTTTTCTGCAAGATACTTGAATAATGAAGAAGAACAATGCCAATACTCTAGCTATTTAGATCCAGCTTCATACTGAGAGACCATCTTATTTAAGAAAGAAAATTTGATCTCCTAATCTGAATGCTCTCAGCTTTGATCCTGAGACAATACAGGGCAGGAAAAACTGAAGGCAAATACTCTTTAAGCAGCAGTGAAAACTGAAGTATTACCAAATGAATTCTTCTTACAGTGAAGGAATCTACTGTCACAAAAAAAAATAAAAATCAGAGTAATCAGTTCTTCACTATACCCCAAATAGTAATTTGTGCATTGCAACACACTTGGACAGTATAGGAGTCGTTCCTCTGAACTGTCTTTTACAGCAAAATTAGCTTTGAGGGATCCAGGTTCATTATAGTTGTGCTCTGCTGTAGAGTCAGCCTTTCAGAGATTAAAAGGAAGAGGAGAACAGAGTAAAAGAAAAAAGAATTTATCAATTAATGATATTTTGTGGGTGGGTAACGTGTAATTTGCAGTTTATCTGTAGGTAGTTCTTTATTATCTTTTGTTAGTTTGGTCTGCTCTGGAGTCAGAGCAAGTCAGACTGGAATGAAGAACATGACAGCAAAGCTGAAGATGTGTGGATCCTAAAGCTATCAGAAGATTAAGGACTTACTAGCATTGATAAGCGCAAACCCCTGACAGAAGCTCGAAAAATGTGATGGGCTCAGAATGAGAAGAACAAGAATAAAGGATCAAGGAAAATAATAAAAGGCTTAGAATCTTACAACACTGACTTCATCGTTACTTAAATATTCAGATCACTGCAAATAGGCACCTTCAATGTCAGTGCCAGATTGTTCGATGATGATGTATGTACTGGATAGTTCCAGATGCTGCTGTGAAGTGAAATGTTACACTAGATTTCATTTCCAGCTAGTGAGCATCTAGACTAAAAGATGAGAGCTATGCTTGAAAAAAACAAAAACAACAAAAAAAGCTGCTTTTCTGTACTTGATGATTAAGTAAAATATGCCCCTTGTACACAGGATTTCCATTTGTTTTGCTGATATGCTCGGTACTTATTTTTTATTAGTAAAAGGTAAGCTAAGAAGCTTTTACTTCTCTGTTACATCAAGATATATGAAGTTACACTTCCAAGGAAAGAAAACCAAAAGTTTACTTTGCCTCCTTTTTATTCTGCGAATAAGACATAATCCTGTAAGAGGAGCACACTTCACATCTTCCTCAGCTGTGCCTGTGCATGTCACTGCTTTGTGCCAAGAGTAAAAAGAAATTCAAATCTCTGAGCAGATTGAAAAGTATCCTCTTGTATTCCAGCTTGACTTCAGCCATAAAACACACAGCAAACAAGACTTCTTGGAGAAGCACATTACGTGCATGTGTGGCTGAGACCCTCAAGGTAGCATGCTGTGTGCACAAGTCCTAATACAGACCTGGTATTGACTGATAGATATTCTTATTATATTTCTCACTTGGGTGTAGCCCAGACTGCCAGCTCCAGGGATTTGCTGTGTGCAGTAATATGTGTCTGTGCTGGCAGAGTGTCATTTGTCCTACACAGGCTGTGAGAAGAGGTAGATGCTCTTGGCAAGCAATTAACAGGACCTCTGTGAATGTGTCCTGTTTGTGATGCTGCATGCAGAGCCTGCTGGAGCCAGCCAGCTGGAAAGGCAGATGCTGCTGTGTGTCTGGGGAGGTGTTTAACTTCATTTGTGCATTCACAAGGGCTCCTCCATACACCACAAGTGTGTAACTGGTTCCCCTGGAAACTGGTCAGGAATGATTTAGCTGGATTCCAACAGAACCTCCTTCTGCACAACAACCTAATAGGTAGAGGGTTAGTCCCAGAAGCAAAAAACATAGATACTAAATGTTGGACGTGTAGGAATGGTTTTCAAAAAGTGTATTTAAAGAATTGGTACACTCTTATCTGTAGTAATTTCCTTTTAAGGAAGTCCAGAATTTTTACCTGCTGGCCTTCAGGTAAATGGTCTCATTCTCATTAGAAATATAGCATGCAAGCAAAATAAAACAAAGAATTAAACTTAAATTATAAAAAGCTGATACTCTGAGGCACAGTTACTGGTAAAATATACAACATCTCCTTTAGGGAGAACAGAGGGACTTTACTCTGTATGAGTTTTAAGGTATGTTAATATCTCCTAGAGAATTAGAAAGTGTATTTCAAGATTTTGCAAACAAGATATAGCAATATCATCCATCTGCAAACAGTCAGTCAGCTTGTCATGTGTTAGAGGATATAGCTCAATTAGCTCCAGTGACTTAATTGTATTTTTAAAATTGTAATAGTAAATGAATTTTGGTCCATTAGATGAAATGCAACTTGGGATAATTTAGCAATCCAGAAATCCTTTATGTTAATGTGATTTGATTTTTTTCTCAATAAAGAAAAGATTCCATCCTAGTTAAAATTCACTATTTCTATCAAATTAAGGAAATTAGTTTTTATAGGTCCTCATAACTTGTGGTAGCCTTGAGGAACGAAACATCACAGCTCAGAAAATAAAAATACCATGCAATGAATAGAGAAAGCTCCTTATCTTTATTAGTAATCTCTGCTGTAAAGTTTATGTGTCTTATTATAATTATTAATTTGTATGGTGGAAGCATGTAGGAACCTTGGCTGTCATCAGGAACCCATTGTAGTGGGTGTTGTCTAGACACAGTTACTCTTCTGAAGTAGCTGCACTGGTTGCAAGAGATACCTCCTGTAAAATGTTCTCTGCTGTGGAGGTTGAAGGTTGACCTGTTTTACTGTGGTTGGAAACCCAGCTGCTGCCTCACAGCAGAGAGAGCTGTAACACACAGAGGGAACTTGGAACATGCATTGGGTGCTGGATATGAGGGCTTCATCTTAAAACCATCTCTGCTGCTTTGTGGTCTTTTTAAGAGCACAGAGTATTTGCACAGAAAAGCACAGTGGATGCTTTGGTCTCATTGTTCCCTGTTTTGGTAATCTCTTTGCTGTGTATTTGTGTTAAAAAACCTCAGATTTCTCTAGATACTTGACATGTTAGTTTCAGGTGCTGCATTTCAGTCCATGCTGATGGAAGAGGGTCTCCACAGTATGGGTGGAATACCTTCTGTAGCAGGTTAAATACCTTTACTTCCGAGTTCATGGACGTGAGCTTGCATCATTTCCATGTAGAGCCGAGGGAGTTGCGGTAGTGATGTTTTTGACTGTAATGTTTGTGGGGAGCACCAAACCGAGAGCTGGATTCCAGCTGTTGCTACTCATCTATGAGCAAAAGCTTATCTGTTTGAACACAAACTTGCTACATACTGCTACCAGGTGTTTACCATACTGCCCACGTTGGGTATGTGTTTATTATAACAGAACTTTGGGGTTGCAGAAATCACAACCAAACTTCTGGAACCTGAGTGAAGGGCTCTGCTAAAACTTTGAATTAAGCAGGTGCCTTTTACTGGAATTCTACCAGGAAAAAGTAGATAGCATCTTATACGTGCCTTTACATTAAAAACAAGGAATCAAAATCTGCTTTGTGTGTATGGTAATATTTTTCTTTGACTATGTATGAGTTTGTCAGTCTACGCTCAGAAAGAAGGCGATATTATCCTCTGGAGGTATAATCATGGCCCCGCTTCTGAGAAAAATATACCTCATTAAAAATCAAATATTTTCCTGCCAGAATTAAACATTACATTGTTCACATTGTTTACATATAAATCTGTTTATTAATATCCTTGCATCCTGTCAAATAAAGCCTTATTGTTAGACAAGGTATTTGGGAATTTTTGTATTAAACTTAAGTGCTAGCAGAACTTACCACCATGAACAAAGTACACCCTTGCATGTGTATTTGGATACAGCCAGTGATGGTTTGTCACTCCCCTGGACCATGCATTTGCATTGGCAGGCTGCTCTTTGTCCAAATATTTGATTGTAGTTTTCTTATTTTTTTCCTTATTGTCTTCCCAGTGATGTTTACAGAATCATTCAGTCTATCTCGGTCATTTTCAATTACAGTGTGTCAGAGACCTGCAGTAATGCTTATCATGTAAATGTGATATATGGTACCTGTGATTTCTCTCTCTTCTCCATAACTAAAGAAATGCAACAAAAATGATCAGTGGCAGCACTCCTTTGTAAAATTACAATTAACTGGGTTTGTAGTGGAAAATGCATTGTAACTGTTGACTGTAAATTAAAAATATTGAGAAATATAAAATAAATAGGATGTGTAATGGATCCTGTGGTTGTATGATTGAGCTTTTCAAAAGGTAGCAATACTACAGGTGGCACAAGATTTTTCAGAGCGAACCAACTCGATGTAGTTATAAATATTACTGTGGTCATTGGAGAGTAATTTAAGATTCAAAATATAATACAAATACCTGCACATTCCTTTTCCTGATTCTTTATAACCTGTGTGTGTACATGCCTTGTGTGTACATGCCTTGTGTGTACAATTTTGCTTAACACAACTCAGTGACCAGAATGCATGATTAATTTAAATTTGGGGTTCTGGGAGGTTTTAAACTGTTGGTTTCCTTTAGTTATGTTATGTATGGCACTCTGCATGAGTTTGGAAATGTTTTTGCCTGACTGTAATTTCCTTGCTGTGGTGCTGAGAGAAGAGTAAGATGATTGATGCTCTGTTTTGAAAGATGGGATGATTGCAACAGATAACAGACTTTCTACCAAAGTGTATAACGAGCTTGTGTGTAACAGAAGGCTTGAATACTCTGTGTACCATTCCCACTGCATTGTGTCTGTTGTAACAACCCTGAATTGGTACCCACAGCCCTCAGAGTAATTTTCTTCTGGAATATCCTGTGAGGTAGCAGTGTTGGCATAGACCACACCACACTGACAAGACAACCTTTGCCATCCACCTGCCAGTGCCAGTTAATATTCATGAGACATCGGGTGGATTTTAATTCAAACTAAGTTACAATTCTTCTCAAAAAAACTCAGTACTTTATAGTATGGCAGAGGTGATGCTATGCCTTGTGTGGTCCCTGAAGCAGGATGATTTTAATTCCAAATGTGACCAGAAATCAGCAAATTAATCTTCAACTTCTGTCACCTTACATGCCAGCATCTGAGGTGCTGTGGACAGAAGAGGGTTTCCTTGTAAGCCCTTTTTAAGGAAGGGTTTGTGACAGGTGTCACACTTGTTGCTTTAAAAATGCCTTTATCGCCTCTCCTGCATAATAAAGATACATTTGTAGATGGATTCTTAACTTGAAATAATAAGGAAAACGTTTTACCACTAGTGACAAGTCCTCAGCTCTAAAGCAGCCAGAGTGTTTCCAACTAATAAAACTTAACAGCTCAAGGAAAAAGAAGCAAGGGTTTGGTATGTGTTGCAGCACCTGAGAAGGTGGAAGCTGTTTAGATAAATACAAAACTATGACCTGTGAAGAAAAAGGACTCAAGTATTCAAAATATAATTAGTCATCACATCTTGTTAATCATATGCAGCTACTTGGGTCAAAGTAAGCTTCAAAATCTGCACAAGCTCCAAAGATGCTTCATTCCATGTGGGGGCAGCTGGGCATCACTGCCCAGGGAGTGGATCTTCTCTCACATACAGGGGAATATCTAAGCATAAAACTACCAGTTTACAATTTTAAAAGGGCAAGTATAAGGATTTATGCAGAACAGAGAGGGTAAAATCCACATTTGGCTCTTTATTAGAGGAATTTCAGCAAGGTAACTTAAAATCTTGGGGAAAGGTCCAGCTAGTGAACAAAGCAAGAGTTCTTAGTTACTGCTATAGATGCTCATATTTTCCAGATGGAATTTATAAACTTAAGAGCTGTCTCAGGAAAAAAAAAAGCAAAACAAAAAACAAACAGTTTCTGAAAAAGAGAACTGAGCATGTGCTTTCCCAATTATATTTGTCTTGATAATTTCCTGTCAACAAGATATAGAGATCGCTACTTAAACTAAGAGGGTGCTCTTATTTTCATATCTTTATTCTGTGTAGGTTATAGAGGACAGAAAGGGGAAAGAGGCGAACCTGGAATTGGACTGCCTGGTAACCCTGGACCACCTGGCCCCGCAGGTACAAGTCTCCAGATTTATTTCTGCTATTGTCATTTATGAACTAACAGGCCTTTCTCCTGTTTTTAATGCTGGTTTTACTCTCCTGCTTTTCCTCCCGAGCTGGGTCGTAGCGTGAGCTCAGCCCCACCTGCCTTCTCATGGATGTGCTGGAGTGCAGCTGATGTCAGTGATGAAATGCAGGGCTCTGCACGTGCTCTGGTGAGGATTCTATTAATTCTACCTTTGTTTTACCAGCTGATTTTCTGCCAGGAACACCAGGAACACCAGGCTCACCGGGACCGCAGGGGCCACCCGGACCCCACGGGAGATGCAATCCGGCAGATTGCTATTACCACGTATCACAGACTCGGTCACGCTCCAGCAGGAAATAAACACCCTCTCCCCCAGACACTTGGGTTCACAGTCACTTTTCACTCTTCCCAAAAAGTTAATTTAATTTTTGAAATATTTGGTGCATTTTTTTTTTCTCTCGACACTGCACATAGATATTTTGTAAGGCACAAAGTTGAGCCTTTTTCTATGTTATTTGCAGTGTCATAATGACAACATGATGTCATATATTTTCCAGAGTGCATTCCATGTGTTGTTTCTCATATTTATTTTGCTTAGAACAGAAAATAGGCCCAAATAATTTTCATAAACTTCTTTCTTCAAACAAAAAATATTTTATTATAACTTAAGACGTTATGTATGCTTCCATTTGTAAGCTGGCTTTATTTTTCTTGCTGTTGGTGAATTTTAAATGGAAAAAATACATTTCTGAAGTTACAAAGTATACTCATTCATGGCACATGCAGGACCTGAGCTGAAGCACTGGGAACTCTGTTTAGTCTAAACATTCATGTCCCTCGAGGAGGCTCCAGCACACCTGAAAAGGGTCTGCCATGCACCAGGAATGCTGCCAGCAATTTCAGTCACATCCAAGATGGCAAAGAAGGAAACAAAAATGTGTTTATGATCACCTTATCCCTTCCAAAGATGAGCTTCAGACTGACTGGAAAATCGCCAGGTGTAGCTCCAGGAAGTGTCTCTCCTGACTGGACTTTGTCCCAGCTGGGGGCTTATATGTTCCTTTAGTCATGGTTACCTATATGCCAGATAATTAAACACAAGAGGCTGCTCATGGTGTTGTGGACTGAGAACTGGCATACCTTCCAACCATTATGTGGACTGAGTAAGGATACTAAGGCCTGTAATCAAGCTACTCTGGAATTAAATCTGCCTATAGCAAAGGCAACCCCTTGCTTTAGGGCAGAGGCTGGTAAGGCATAGTTCAAGAATGGAACTTCACAAGCCTCCAATCTTGGTGGTGGCACTGTTTTCCTCTACCTCCTGCAATATTCACATGCTGAAATAAGCTTGAGAAGAACGTGGAACCTGTAGAGTGCAAAACTCACTGATCCTATTAACTGGTGGCAGAAAATTTCTTGAGTTCAAGAGAAATTTGGAAAAAAATACAAAACCCTCCTTGAAAGGTGTACTGCTGAGAGCAACAGCATCCAGTTTTCAGGCATTTAGTAAAGGCTACAGGAACAGATGTCAATGATGAACAAAACAGAACAATGTATAAATCCTGTAGAGCTCAAAGGGTTGAGTAAAAGAAAAGCTGGAGAAAATTGATCACACAGAGGAGGATTCTGAAAAGGAGGGAGTAGGGGTGGCCAAAATTTCACTTCTGATTATTAGGAAATGGATGATCCTAGGTTAGTCCTGTGGAAATTTGTACAGTGCAACAGAAAGTGAAGGTGCTAATGAGAGAACACAGACATCTATAACCTACAACCTCAAAATGCATTTGTAGTACAAAGCTATACTGAGGACTCTTACCCCATCGTTAGGAAGTCAGTCACTCTCCCACATCAGGCAGTTTTGATGACTTTGTACTTAAACAGGACTCAGCTGCCAGGGAAATATTTTCAAATTGGAAGTCCTGGCTTCCAGAGAATATGTTGTGATACATGAATCTGGCTGACTTCTGGGTTTTGCTTAAAATCAGCTAAGGAATGACTGGTGGGAGTCTTTAGCAAAAGATGCACATTGGCATTTGTTCTGAATATGGTTCCTAACACTTGCACCCAGAGCAGAGGAGCAAGATGACAGCAAGAGGTGACAGAGTTAACCCAGGCAGCTGGGGCACTCAGGATGCTTTCTGAGAGGGAAAGCACCTATCCCTGACATATTCACTGGTTAGGTGTTTGGAGGAAAGAAAGTGTTAAAGGAAACACAGGGATGGAAGGCTGAGAGTAAACACTTGGGACAGGAGAGGCCAACAGGAATGAGAACAGGAAAACCTGTGGCATGAAAATATCTCCTGAAGGAACTGCAGTACACCCTGCAGCTGGGGATGCCTTGGGGGCTCAGGGTGCTTTATCTGTTCCTTGTGAGAATGGGGAGAGGGAGGTCAAAGCCCATGGGTGAACCTGGTCCTCACACCTCCTGTTCTTCTCACCCACCTCATGGCTCAGGAGGCAATGGCTGCCCCCTCTCCAGGCCAGCACATCCCCGTTCTGCAGGCAGCAGGTGCCTGTCCCTCCGCCGTGAAGGTGCATTTGGGACAAGTGGTCCTGCATGAGCTTAGCTCAACACAAGGTGCTCCCACTCCAGAATTGCTGTGCCCATGGAGCATTTTTGGTTTCCTCTGTGGAACTGATCACCTTTCCAGATCTGGTCCTCAGAGCACTAAGGCTGTGGGAGTGAAGGGCACACTGAGGCAGCTCGAAACCGAGCCCTGAGGCACCGACTGCTGTGCGGGCCAGGGTCTGCCCACCCAGAGGGTAAAGCCTGGCACCAACACATGTCTCAGTGTCTAAACATGGACACCAAAGGTGGAACAGCACCACATCCTGGTTTCCATTCTCTGAAAGGAACCACTAGTCAGGTATCTTGCATGAACNTTTTTTTTTTTTTTTTTGTTACTTCTCTAGTAATTCCAATATACGTAATAACCTAAGCATTTTTTACTTTGTAAGTTAATTTTGAGCTTCATTTTCTGTGAACATATTGAAAAGGGTGCTGTCTTGTGGTAGTATTTGCGTGACTTGGAGGCTCCCAAGCAGCCCCATCCTGGAAGGCTGTACATAGACCATGGCGCCGCATCAGTGGTATCTGTATATTTTGGGGCTTTTAGCTTGCTGAAACCCAGC
This sequence comes from Erpornis zantholeuca, assembly GCA_013400515.1. Lineage (NCBI taxonomy): Eukaryota > Metazoa > Chordata > Aves > Passeriformes > Timaliidae > Erpornis > Erpornis zantholeuca. The sequence goes on along the minus strand of VZTN01030548.1, from coordinate 88,069 downwards.
ATCTGTTATCTGCCAGATGCAATTGCTGTATTTTAATTTACTTGAACTTGGAAAGCAGAACACTTTTTATATTTGAAGAAGTTTTATTTTTTCATCTATGTTTCCTACAGATGCCTTTTTCTTTTTATAGGCTCAGACATAAAGATCTTTCTAAAATGTATTTGAATGCTTTCAGTTGATTTGCAGGTAACTTTGGTAGTTATTTTGTTGCATTATTTTTATTTTGTTAAAAGCCCACTTTAATTTTCTCATGTGAGAAAACGGGTATTTTTTTATATGGGCTATCTTTATACCTGTTTTAAGATGCCACGTTCTTCACTGGGGTAGCACAGACTTAATCCCAGCTTAACTTTACTTCACACTGGCTTGCTCCTACTTTGCATTTTTAGAATTGAAAGTGTAATGTAGCTGGAAACATTTTTCTGCATGGTTTTCAGGTTTGGCCCCTGAAATTTCTTTGCAGATTCAGACTGATGTTGTCCTAGCTTTTGGGCAGGAGGCCAGGGAGGGAAGAGGGGGTGCTAGTCGATTTTGCAATTTGCTTTATTAGTTTTGTATCTGTTTTGAGCAGTTCATGCCACAGTAAGCACTTCGAGGAAATAAACACGAGGGATTATTTTTGCCAGTAGCATAAGGTCTTTTATTCTGCTTTGGGTTTTTTTAAGTGCAACAAGACTCAGAAGTGAAATAACTTTGACAAAAGCTCTCTAAGCTTTATCCTAAGTTCAGGGTCAAACTGTTACACTTTGTGGCAAGTTGCTTTATCACCTATTAAGAATGTGTTGGGATTTTCTTTAAATAGCTGTGAACAGAACTACTCATTTTGCCCAAAGAAAGTAAAGAAACTTGCTAAGAAAGAAGCTTTCCCGAGACTGCAGCAGACCTCCTGCTGTCCACGTGGTGGAGCACAAAACATTCTTTCATTTCATTTCATTCTTGCAAACAAAGGTTGCAGCCCAGGCATAACTCGCCCAGCAGCACAAGGGCTGACCCGGCCACACGTGTTCTCACAGCACAACAGTCAGTGTTTCTGATTTTGTTCTTGAGACTGACTTTTTTCTGTTTTCTTTTTAAAAATCTCCTTAGTTTTGCACGGCAGTATTTGCAGAAATACCATCTTTCTTGGACAATTATTGTCAGATAGTATTGCTAGGACTTTATTTGTGTTTATTACTATACTGTGTTTTGTGTATGTTACAAAAGAACATGTAGGGGTGGGATATCTGACTTCCAGGCATCATTTATGTTCCCTGCATTGATGTTTGTCTCCAGGGGAGGAGGGACTCGCCTATGGTTAGTAAAAACTGCAGCAGCATCCTGTGTACAGTTGGGCAGCAGTGCAGCCTGGCAATGTTTTGGGAACCAATATTCTTATCTTAAACTGGATTTGGTTTCAATGTGAAAAGAACACTGTTAGATAGAGAAACAGGATTGATTATCCATCCTTCCCTTACCTTTTATGATTGTGGGTTATGACAGATGTTGCACGGCTTTGTTAAATAAGTGGGGATTTTAATTTATGGATAATCACTCTAAATATTTTGGATCTTCTTTTTCAAAAGGATGAAATGTTATTTTTCATGTCTGCGTACACTCATTTTTTTTTCCTAAATGTTTATATGAAAGTCTTGCAAAAACCCCACTGCCTAAATTAGTATTTTATGTATTTGTTTCTCCAAATAGACTACGTAAAACCAGTCCCTAATCTTGCATTTTACCAATGCAGCAGAACTGCTGTTCTAATGTGAGATGTTAGAACAAGAAAAGTAACTCAGAAATCAAAACATTCCGGGTTTGGGGTGTGTTTCTATTGAGTTTTTCATAGTTTCTGGATGTACCAAAGTATGCAAATTTTTCTTGAAATACAATGTGCCCACTGCAATTCAGTTGTACTGGATGGATGTTTAAATCACCTCCACGCACATAGGTTGGTGTAGGCCATGGAGAACAAGTCTAACCCTGACCTTGCCATGGTTGGTATTTAAGTGGAAAATTCAAGTTTCCAGATACCTTAAGGAAATGTGGTTTTCAAATACTCATTGCTAGCAATCATTACCGATTCTAGACCAAAATATGTAGCTTAAAAGGATTGGAGTCTGCATGTCTTTTAGCAGTTTTCTTTTTTAGTCTGCTATTCTGTAAACATGAATGCATTTAATTGCTTACTGCAGTTTTAATGTAAATATATTCTGTCTCCAGTCAGAATGTTTGAAGGATTCTCAATGACTTACCTTGGTTTTTTGTATTCTTTCATTTCTGAGCTACATGCAGCTGTCACTGAATGAATCACAGAACATGCCAACTGGTTGCTTCCTTATATTTTTGGTTTGCAACATTTAAGGTTCGGTTCAATGGAAATGTATTAAGTGCATGCAAAATGGCTTTTTACATTATTATGTGGCCAGGTACATCTGAAAAAGGATTCTGGATGGTAATGGAAATATTTGACATACTTTCTGGTTTTGTCTCTGTTAGAAATGTCAGCCTTTCCTTCTGTGTCAAATCACAAGAGGGAGGATGCAGCTGCAAACAGGAGAAAGGAGAGGCACAAAGCCACTGCAGTGAGCTCTGGAGAGCAGTCAGGCAGGGTTGGCTAAATCTGGGGGGGTTGGATTTCGACCTCACTGAAGTCAGGCTTGTGCTTCCAAGGCCTGGTGACACTTAGGGCTCTGCCATCTGGAGAAAAAACAACAAACTAAATGCAAAACCTTGGTCTTAATATGTATATAATTTATGTAAGAATTCTCTGCATGCAGATGAATTTCCTGCCCCAGTAGGAGATAACCACATTTATTCAAGAAACTGATGCACAGACCTTTAGGGAACTTGAAGAATTTTCATTTTTCTCTTGCTGCCTAACTCTCCCAGGAGGACAAATGCCGATGACATTTTAAAGGACTCTAGGTAATAATTTGACCACTAACTTCGTTTACTTTCTTCCAATTTTGTAGTGACTTCAGGAAGATTGTTTTGTTCATTGTCTGAAGCTGCCAGGTTTACTCATCCTTTTAAATGCACAGGCAGCAAGCAAAACTGAAGAGAAATAACAAAAGATTGAAGGGAGGGAATAAAAATGAAGCTGTAGCAAATCATATAGGGGTAACATCCCCTACAAAATATAGATATTTCTTCTCTACATGTTACCCATGAGCAGAGGAGATGCAGCAAGTGCATTTTTTAAGTATAAAGGAAGCAGAGGCTACATGGCCAAATAATAATACCGTGACAAGCAGGTCAAGCAAACACATTTCACGCAGTTAGCTAAGGATTTTAACAACATTTGCAGAAATGCAGCATTTGTATGTGGTGCACAACTGCTGTGTTCTGCCAGGATGCACTAACACTGTCATGTCTGAAACAAAGGGTTTCTTGGGAAACTTGGTTTCTTGTTCCCTCTGTCCTTCAGGTAACCTTCAAAGTACCATCTGGTGACACTTTTCCTTTTTGAAGGAAAACAAATTGTGTTGTAGATCTGTGTTTGGCTCTGGGTAAACTCAGATCATGAATAGGGTATGAAAGACACAAAATATAGGGTAATGCTCCCTAGCCTTGGTTTCATACATTTAGGAGGTCCAAATAGTACTCTTGAGCTTCTTTGGTTACAGAGACTTTGGCCTTTGTGAAACATTCACAAGCTTTTTTCATAGCAGTTAATACAAAATGCTTGAACCCAGTGATGGCTGTGGCAGCAATCTTTATATATAAACTCATCAATTAAGTCTAAGTGTATATAAACTATAGATGTATAACACAGACATCTCTTAGATCAGTATTCAGCAGCAATGTTATGAATAATTACTAGTAGAGTGGTGGTGAATGGTGTTAATCCAGCTGGCCTGTGGTCACTAGTGGGGTGCCACAAGGCTCAGGATTGGGGTTGGTCCTGTTCAGTAACTTTGTCAGGATCTGGATGAGAGGGTCGAGGGCACCCTCAGTCAGTTGCAGACAACATGAAGCTGGGTGAGGGTGTTGATCTGCTGAAGGATAGGAAGGCTCTGTAAAGTGAGGGATCTGGATAGGCTGGACTGATGGACGGTGAGTATTGCCCCAACCCATGTGCAGGACCTTGGCCTTGTTGAACCTCATGAGGTTCCCATGGACTCACTTCTCGAGCCTGTCCATGTCCCTCTGCATGGCATCCCTTCTCTCCAGCACGCTGATCCCACTGCACAGCTTGATGTTGTTGGCAAACTTGCTCAGGGTGCACTGGATTCCTTGTCCATGGCACCAGCAAAGACATTAAACAGTGCCAGTGCCAATATGGACCTTTGAGGAACTGGTCTCCACTTGGACCCTGAGCCAGTGACCCCAGCTCTTTGAGTGTGGCAGCCCAGGTCCATCTGTCAAATCCATGTCTCTCCAGTTTACAGACAAGGATGTTGTGCAGGACAGTGTCAAATCCTTTGTCCAGATGGATGATGTCATTCCCTCTTCCCTCATCCACCACCTCAGTAACCCTGTCAGAAGGCCACCAGATTTGTTGGCAGTGCCAGGTTAACAGTCAGACTTAAAGATCCTAAAGTTCTTGACCAAAATAAACAAGCCTATGAACTGGGTATCATTACCATTTTCTCAGGGTTCCTGCCTATACTGAAGTAACTGAGGAGCTAAAATATGTGTTTATCACACTGCAATTAAACTTCCAGGACTAGAAGTGGTGACAGAGATCATGATGGGTAAAAGGGATTTTCCCTAGTCTTATGTTCAATAAATCTCACAAAATTTTAGGATGTTGAACCTGAAGGAGATGAGAATAAGATTTACTTGGGATTTCACTGAGATTTCAAGAGCATCTGTTTAGAATTGGTGGCATGCTGACAGTGGCTTGTGAAATCTCTCAGTCTTTTTGCACTGCATCTTCTTTATTTATTTTAAAAGCTTTTTTTTCCTGCATCACCCTAGTCAATACATCTTTGTTTTAAATTCATAATCCTGTCTTTATTTTCCAAATCTTTATTTTACTTCAATGGGCTGTTACTAAAAATCCGGTATGTTATGGTGCACAGTCTACTATTTGTCATGTACCTCTTTTCCATTCTTGTGTAAGATTTGGAATTGAAAATTAGATTAACCTGCGCATCCCAAAAGGACTTAAAATGGGCCTGAGGGTTTTTTCTGCAGTTCTATATTTTAACTTAAAACTCGTGAGTCAGTTCAAAGGCAGAAAACCTGTCACAATCTTAAGATGTCCACTTACAAAGATTCTGCATTGAATTGACTCTCAGTGTTGAATTTGTTTGATTGTAATAATTCTTATTTGGGTTTTGCATATGAATATTTTTGCTCCTACACGAGTTTCCTTCCATTGCGGGATTTTATGCATTTTTCAGACTATATTTTCTAAAGCACTTCACAATTGTATTTAAATGTGGGGGAGTTTGCTTCTTTTGATTCATATGTTTATGCATTGCATACAGAAAACAATATTTTTCTTCTGTGATCAGGTGAGATTTTTTTCTTTTCAACAGTTTTACACAATTTATAGTCAAAATAAAAGTTTGCTGGTGAAATTACAGGGTTTTTTACTAGTGTTTTATTTGTTCCACTACATAAAAAGTACTTCTGAGCACTCTGCCCTAAGTCAGTTAAAACACACCTAATTCAAAACCTTTTGAAAACAATTTTCTGTGTTCCCAAGCCACTCACCTTGTGTGGCGTCTTCTGGATTTATTCTTTAAGAATGAAATTGTTTGCACTTGCCTATTTTGATGACTGCTTGTAGTATTAATGTAGGAAATCAGGTTTGCTTTGAGGAAGGTTTAACTACTATTTTTTTCAATAATTCCTTTTGGAGTATACATTATACCAGTACTTTCCCCTTTGCTGTTATCTTACAAGTTACATGCAAAATGCAGAGCTCAATGGATCATGTTATTTATCTCTGTTGTCTCATGGCAAACAAGTCATGTGTTTGGAACATGACCAGACAGTTCAGGGCTAGGAGAAAAGATCAGTGCTTTACACAAGTGTGCCAAAGCGTCTATTGGAAAATTTGGATGGCTAATAATGAAAAGAAAGGAAACATCACAGGATAGTTTCATTGTTGTCTTGGAGAGAGAATAAACTTCAGAGAGGTGAAGTCAAACCACAAATAGTTTAATTCATACAGAGAGGAACACAATATCCATATTGCATGTTTTCTTCTAAAAACTGAGTACCTAAAAAAGGCAACTTGGGCCAGCTAATGGCTGTATTCTGGCTGTTCTGGCTATCAATATGGGATGCAACCATACATTAAAAAGTTAATTTATTTATGTCAGGGTCTGTAGTCTTTTATAAGAAATGTACATATTTCTAGGAATTAAAGTTCCCTTGAAGTGGCTACTAGCCTTTTATTTTAATATCACATAGAAGGAGGCAAGCTGAAATGGGCTTCATATGGAATTACAAATGCAGCACAAATTGGAGTCAAAAATGAAGTGGTAATTCCACATGGGTTATTCATGGCAACCCCATGATTGTACCTGTACAATCTGTACAGCATAAGTGGTGCCAGGGATGGTGGATATTTGTAAGAACCGCCCACCTGGGTTTCTGTGATTAAATTGAAGAGCTGAAGGAGGTTTAGTGAATTCTGTACAAGGCATACGTACAATGAAATGTCTGTGCATGAAGAGTATGTGCTAGAATTTATTTTATATCATATGAAAGAATAGCTACAGCTGCAGTAAATAAACTATCCTTTTTTATTTGATGGCTGAACAGAAGACATGTTATTTCACTGTACATCATACATAGGAATTAAGTAGGGGAGGAGGAAAAATCAGAGAAACTCTTTATTAAACAAAATCAAAAATAAAAATAGACAAGTACCATTTATTCCCCCCAAAAGGAGAAAGAGCCAGAAGGCATCACCTGTGTATTTCTGTTAGCACCATTGTTCCAGCTTGCGCTGCTAAGTACCTGTTTTGGAAGAATTTACAACCACTGTGTTAAAAATACCTGACTGAAACCTTGCTTGAAAGGTTTGTCCGTGCCTGCATTTCTCCTTCATTCATTGTTTTGTCCTCACTGTCTGAGCAGGAGGTAAATTGCTGCCGACACGCGGTGGGGCTTGCGCTGCCCGCTCAAGGCCCTTTCATGTTCTTTGCTGCTCTCTGTCCCGCCTGCATCCTGCAGGAGGCTGGCTCGCAGTACCCGGGAGGGCCAGGAGGGCCGGGGGGACCAGGAACCCCAGGCTGCCCGGCCACCCCAGGGGGACCTCGGTCACCGTCACGGCCTTCCCTGCCGTAGCTGGCTTTGCCTGGTTCACCTGGAAAAGTGGATGCAGGTCTAAACATTGGCAGCATACGGCTGAGCATAATAAGCTTTACTGAACCTCCTGTCCTTTAAAAGCTGGATGAAGATCGTTTGTCACTGCTCTTAGGGTATTCCCAAGAGGGGTGCTGACTTACAGGGATGGTTTTCCTCTACCAGACACCCAATCTCTGATTATACAGCTACAGCAACGAAATTTAAGTGCCAGTGATCTGGCGCGGGGGTGCTGCTGTGCAGAGCGCTGCAGGATACCTGACCGAGCCAACCCTGCTGCCAGCACCTAGGGCAGGGCAGATGCTACTTGCTCTCTGTAAAAAGACATACCAAGAATTTATTTTTATTTTCTACTCGGATGGTTGGGGAAATAGATGTAAAGATTCGGACTGCTGAGCACTAAAGTGGTTTGCTACTTCTAAATCTTCTATGAAGAAAAGATGAGCAGAGATTTCAGGAAGCCTCTTCAAGTGATAGATTTCTACAGAAAACACCTCTGAGTTACACAGACATCCTTGGGGTCAGTAAATACTAAATATTTTTTTTTTATTTTTCACAAAGGGGACAAATTTGACTAGTTCCTCTTGCTATATAAACACAGAAATGAGCTGTAGAAATAATGGTTGGAAATAAGCTTATGTTCATTCCCTGGCCACTAGAGGCCAGCTGTGCTTCATCGATCAGCAGGAATCTCTCCTGAAGCCATGTTATATAGCACCGCAGTTAATTACCACAGAAATAAAACAATATCCTAAATTGCAAGTGGAGATTTTGAAGACTGCTGCCCACCAGTAAGACAATCTGGAGGTTATAGCCTGTTTATAGCTTTATATTATATTACTATATATAGTTATAGTTATATAGTTATATATTTTTTTAATATAACTGTATGTGTATATAATACATATAAAAGATATGTTAAAAGAGGCGAATTTCGTTAATGTATGTGTAGTTGCCTCTTTATTTTAATGCTTGCTTTACATTTTTCCTAATCTCTCTACACTGAGAAAAATGAGGTGCTGGCTTTTTGCTTTTTAGTTTTCAGTTCTGATTTTTTACTGAATCACCACTATGAAGTAAAAACTATGAAGCACTGTAATTTGGGAGTTTATTGCTTAATGGACCCCTTTTACCTCTTCAAGACAGCTTGAAGTATCAGTTCTGAGTAAATTTTTACTACATCTCTTCTTTATCCTCACCGTCTTATACTTACCTGGAAGACCTCTTGGTCCAGGATAACCTTTCAGTCCTCTGCCTGGCAATCCTCTTTCTCCTCTTTCTCCTGGTTCACCTAAAGCAAATTCATGAAACATTAATTACAGTCTGCCTGGAGTATCATTTTCAGGAAACTCCCTTTCAGAAGTGAACAGTTAATAAGCAGAAAATTCAGCTGGCTCTGTATATTCTTAGCATCTTTCAATGATGTCCTGATGCATATCCTTGTACAATGTTTGGGATTTGATTGGGTTTTTTCACCCATTTGAGTCATACTCAGAAGAAGACAAGTTGGAGGGGATAAAAAAAAACCACCTAGAGCTGGACAGTGAGTATAGACACCGCCTATATAAAGGGAATAAACCAAGTCCCAGGACTTCAGGATATTTGGGGTACAGACTGAGGTTAGTGTCTTCTGCAAAACCATACAATCTCAGCTAAGAAGTAAAAATTCTTGACTGTTGGTCGTTGAGATAACCAGTGCAGAGGAGAAAAATTCTGCAGTATTCTGACTGTATTCTGTTGATATTCACATAAGACATTGTTTTACCTTCACGAAATAAAATTTTTTTCACATAATAATATCATGGAGACTTTCCTTTGGTGGACACCCAGTATTTTTTTAAGCCCATATCTTGCTCCAAACTTGAATCATAGTAAGAGGAATGTTGTTTTTGTTGCTTGGGTTGTAAAGTTCAAATTCTGTCCACTGTTTCTATACCATAACACTGTGTATATTCCTAATCGTGAATACCTTATGTCATTTTGGGTTTTTTTACCTTTTTTTCTTTTCATGCAATAAAAAGTCACAAGTTTATGCCTAATAATATTTAAGTGAGCTTTGTTTTATGCTTCCACCCTGTCTTGCACTGTGGTGAGGAAAGTTAGAATAGATTGCTGGGTCTCTGGCTTGCCTGGAAATGGCACAGCAGGAAACAAGGAAGCAGTGCAAGGGGACACAAGAGTCAGTACAAAAATCCAGGTTTATAATAAAAGATGCACACAGGGTACTAGAGGAGGACTCTTACCCCCATGCTTCAGAGTACCTAGTCAACATGGAGATCCAGCCTGTCTTCCTAAACACAGCTACTGCAAGCCCTAGTTCAGGTTACCCATATGTACTTCTGCTTTTTCCAGCTACCTAACACTGTGGAATAGTGTTTACTCCTCCTTTGCCCAAATGTCTCCAACCCTTTATTGTTGTTTCTGAACAGAAATAGTCCTTCACCACCCTAGACTGCTCATTAATGTAACTAAATCTCCTTCCTTGAGGCACCTCTTTTTGATTCTGCCATTGTTGTTGCTGCTAAAATCACCATAACTTTTATCTCCTGCTGTGCCTCATGGTTACACTTTGCTGTATTTCTATCTCCTATTAATTATGACCTTTTTTAAACCATTCTCAGCATCTTCTTCCTGTTCCCTTTTATCACATGTCCGAGTACCCTTTTCCCCTCACTCCACTCTCAGAGAACTCTCCAAATGGATGTTGAAAATCAGCTGATACCTGTGACTTCTGAGGAACTCTGGTAAGTACCAGGAACTCAGAGTGAAGGAACTGAGATTTTGCAGGCTGGCTGCCATGTACCATCCTGATAGCTCTTGCTCATGAGAGCATTCACCACTTTCTTCGTATTTGTAATGGTATTTCAATTTACCATAAGATAACTTGGAATTTGATGGCAGTTATGATAGCAAACTAAGTGTCTTGCTTGTTTTGGGGGGGGTTTAATGCTCTATTTTTTGCTTTTAACACAGTGTACCTTTCTGTGTGTTAAATCAAATTTTACATACCCCATAAATGATCTTTGTATTTCTGGCTTTTGTTTCTTCTACAGGTGTACATTGAATTAAAACAGTAACAAATCACCAGCAATGATGCTGTTAAGTTTCGCCTTGTTTGTATTCTATTCCTTCTCTCAAAGGTTTTCCCAAATTTTACTTTCAAATAAACCTTGAATCAAAAGTAAACACTCTACTGCAGCAACAGACCAGCTTTGTGCAGAAAGACAACTTTTAAATAAGACCTTCTTTTGAGAAAACAAATCAAAATCACTGCTGAGTAGAAACTAATACATATGTCGTTGTCATAAGAATTTGCAGAAAATTCTACCCTATAATCCTCTGGAGAAGAATGGAACCTCTCAGTCATGAACATAAGAGATTAACTTAGATCAAAGATTTTGTGTAAAATGTAAGTCAATTTATTATGGATTTTTCCTTTCCAAAAAATCAATAGACTCTGGCACCTGGTGCAATGATGTTAAATGGCTCAAGTATTATATGCAAATAAAAGGCAGATTATTATCAGTCCCTTGTAATGTGACAACCTGGGTGTGCTTAGAAAAGTAGACTAGATTTTAGTGAAGGAATTTGACTCCTTACAGCAGCTCTTGGGACTACAATTCTCTCAAAAGTGAAGTCAACAACCTGGCTGAATGGAAGAAAGAGAATCACTGTGGGCTTTGTCATCAAATGACTTCTACAATGTGAGAAAGGACGGTATCTGCCCTGAACTAGAAGTAAGCAGCTGAGTCAGAGTCCTAATATGGATTCTCACTCTCAGGGACTTTTGAGGTTTTGTGCTTTTCATGTGCTAAAAAACAGATTTCTAAACAAGTCTTGCTAAAGCCAGGCCAATGTCCCCTTTAATCACTGTGGTAACTGACACAAGAGTTTCAGAAAACAGCTTACATTCCTAACTCAGGATCTTTTTGGATTTCACATGTGCACAGTCTACATCCACAACCTGTAAACCAAGGTGGGGGAGGGGGGAAGGGAACAACAACAACAACCAGAAAACAAACAAAACCAAAAACCAAAACCTAAACAGTCACCAAGCGAAAGCCAGTTGGAGAATTTCTTACCTTTAGGACCTTTACGACCAATCTCACCAGGGGGACCTTTAAGGCCAGGTAGGCCACGGGGACCAAGCTGTCCTGGGAAACCATTTTCACCAGCAGGTCCTGGAGCACCTGGTGGCCCTGGTCGGCCAGGAAGACCTGGAGCACCAAATTCTGGCCTCCTAAGGCTGGCTGCCAGCTGAGCTAATTGTTCTGCAATGAGCAAAAGGACAGAGTTAAGGAGCAGGTGAACATGAATGAAGAGATCACTGGAGAAGAATGTATATGGAGCTAACTTATGGATTACACTACAGCACCTTCCTTTTGTACATTGCTATTTACAAAGTTTATTACATGTAAGATACTATCTTAGGACTACCAGTGGCAAACTGCGTAGGCACACTGTGCAGAAAAAAATTGCAACTTTTTCTGCAAAATAAATGTCATGTCTATAGGTTGAAATGATTCAAATGTATATAGTATACTTAGAAATGTCCTTACAATTTTCTGTGTAATTTCAATTTCAACCATTAGTAAGAAACTTAATCTTTTAAGAGGCAGCAATTTCATGAGTAAATAGCTCTCTTCATTACAACCTGTTAATCTGTCAAGACCCATTTTTACAAGAAGGGAAAAGTGTCAGTCATCTATGCTGCCCGTTAAGTGCAGGCCTTCTTTTTCAAAGGAAAGAAACCCTCAAACTTGTGCTTATGAGCTCAGGTTTGATAAATAATTGAACAATTTATGCTGATCCTTTCTTAAGGTAAATCAGCAGAACCTTTCCTCTTAATCAGGCACAGGATCAGCTTGCTATTCCTCAGGAGAGTCTATGCTGGTTATTCTCTTTTGCTGGTTCCCCTTGCAGGCCAGTGCTACAGCAGCATAAAAGCAGTCCTCTCTTTCCTTAATGTTTCTGTTCTAGACTTCAAATCCATCCTCCAAGCATGCTTTAGAAATGCTTGAACTTTCTCTGGATACAGCCCCACACAACTCCATATGACGTTTGCTTTAAAGTTTGCAGGACTTGGAAAGACTAGTTATTTTGTGTCCACAGCTGAGAAATATTAAGATGATGTGGGATGGGGTGCAGGGGGGTTAGGATCTGAATTAAAATAGGAATTGTAGCCAGCAGATATACAAGGAATAGTTTTCTGCAGACAAAGCCTGAGGAGCTGAACTTCACTTACAGTTGTCTTCAAGATGACAGGGTTCCAAGGACCCACTTGGATTGATTTATATTCCTATGTTTTTCTCTTTTTAATAGGCCAGCATGGACAATTATAAGAGTTTTCAAGAGGGGTGCAATGAAGACAGTCTAGATTTTCCACATACCATTGTCTTCACTGTTAATTCTGATGGATATGAATAAATTCAAGCACCAAATCTGATTTCACTATTATCCTTCTCAATATCACTGTGTGTTTCAAGAGACTACTTTAAAAGGCCTTTCTACCCTGTTGAGCCTTTCTATCCTTCCTACCTTGAAATTTCAAGAACAGGAAATTTTTAAATCATGAGCAGCAATTGCATTCTGTAAACTCTTAGCATTACAGAGGCATAATATCCCAAAAGGCATCTTCAATAGCAAGTAGTGAAAAGTTTCTTTTGTGTTTATAGGGCAGCGTAAATGTCTCAACTCAGTAAATTCCATGCACCCAACCATTTTAGAAAAGCTTCAGATTTCTGTGTATGTCAAGAACTCAGCAAATATAATTAGGTTTCTCAGTATTTCTCTATTGCTTTAACTTTAAGGTGTTATCTCCAGGAAGCCTTTCTCTACATTCCTCTTCTTTTTATGTATTTTGCATAGTTTGTTTGCTGGAATCTAATAATGAGTACGAAAGGCTTGAAAGCTTTCAGCGAAGCTTGTACTTTTATGCATGTAAACACAGCAAGTGATTTGAATAGAAAATGCATGTATTTCACAGAAATACTCTGGTTTATGGCCTGCTTACCACAGCAATAATGTGGAATCAACAGGTAGTTCAATGAGGCCACAAAATATATAAATATAAGGGACTTCCTCATACTGTGTTCACATTTGTATGTGAAAAGATTTTCCACCAGGTCCACTGCTGAGGCCATGCAATTTGTTCTGGGTGAGCACGGGGAAAATCTCAGTTGCTTCCACAGAAATAGATGATCCCAACTTAAATGCACAAGAAACATCTAATACTTTTTAGCCTATTTACCTTGCATGACTCTCATGCAAACCTGCTTAATGTGGTGATCACTTGGTTCTTTTCCCTAGGATTAAAAAAAGAGAGTTTTAATAAAACAGTTGATGTCACACTTATATTTTATAATTGTGCCTGGTGCAAAAAAAAATGCTGGCCAGGTGCCAGAGTTTAACCCCAGCTGGCAAAACAGCATACAGATGTTCACACCCTCAGCCTGCACCAGTGGGATGGGAGAAGGAAAAAAACTTTAATAAATGGAAAGCAAGAAGAAGAAGAAGAAGAAGAAGAAGGAGGAGGAGGAGGAGGAGGAGGAGGAGTTAGAAGAAGGGGGAGAGTAAGAAGAAGAAAATAAAATACAAAAACGTCAATGATAATGCAAGTGATACAAATGAAAGCGGTAGCTCACCACTCCCACAAGTTTTCCCTGGTTACATTGGTGAGCATGATGCCATATGGTATGGGATATCCCTTTGGTCAGTTAGGGTCAACTCTCCCAGCTGTGTCCCCTGCCCAATTTTTTGTGCAACTCCAAGCTACTCGCTGATGGGGCAGTGTAAGGAGCAGAAGAGGCTTTGATTCTATGCAAACAGTGTTCATGAGTAATTGAAACATCACAGAATGGCTTGGGTTGGAAGGGGCCTCCAAAATCATCGAGTTCCAATCCCCCTTCTCAAGGCCCCTTTCAACCAGCCCTTGAACCCTTCCAGGGTAAAGCATCCACAGCTTCTCTGGGTGACCTATTAGTACCTCACTGTTCTTGCAGTGAAGAATTTCTTCCTAATATCTAATCTAAATCTATGCTATTTCTCTTTTAAGCCATTACCCTTTTTCCTGTTCCCATCAGTGTGCTATAAAAAATACTTTCAGTACAAATCCCAAATGCAACCCCATAACAAGCCACTAAGAAGAAATTTAACTGTATCCCAACCAAAAACAATCCATGAGCCAGAGCAACTCTTCCAGCTGATGTCATCTTAACCAGCAAGGTAAAGTCTGTGAGAGATTCTCCTTTATATCAAACACAGTTTGGTTTCATGCACACCACAGGGGTGAGGTGGGCATAAAAAAACAGATCTGAACTGAAAGTTGGGGCCCCAAGGATGTGTCTGTGTACAACCCAAGATTGCTCTGGTGTACACATGTGTCTGATGAAAGGCACACTGTACTTCAGTGTACTTGGCATGTGTACACGCAAAACAAGGAGTGGTGTGAGTGAGAGATAAAGGTTCAAAAGATATCAATTACAGGAAAACAGTACTTACAGCTGGCCCTTCGCTTCCAGGCAGGCCTGGGGCACCCTGTTCCCCCTGCAATCCTCGTGGTCCAGGTGAGCCTCGTGGCCCTTCCATGCCAGGCAGTCCCCGACTTCCCTCAGGCCCACGGGAACCAGGGTCTCCAGGATTACCAACCTGACAATGAAAGGGAGGAACTCCAATGGACTGCTATACTAGTGATAGACTCACTCTGACATACCAAAATGGTGACAGGAGCTATTCACAAATGCAAAGAAAGGAGTGCTGAAATGCAGTTGTTGAATAGAGGGGTTTTTTAAAATAAATAACTGGAATCAGTAGTTGCATGATTTTTAAGAGGTCTGTATTCTTCACTTAAAGGAAGAAGTGGAAAATAAGTATTCTGTCAAAATAGGCAAATCAGAATTAGTAGTGACATGCTCAAGATGGCTCTCTGCCCTCGTGCATGTCGACATGGAACACTTCTAGACATTGAGTGCTGCTTAAGGTACAAAAATTCCAGCTCCCTGCTTGCTCCAAATCCTTTTTGTGTCCTTCTGTAGAGAGTATCACAGTATGAACCTCTACTGTGTAGCCCCATGCTTTTTTGGGAACACACATTTTTGCTTTATTTACTCTGTCAGAGCCCAAGCTAGTTCTAGTGCCTGTGCTTAAGTTTGCTGGCAGAGGAGAAGGAACATCCTCACACAAACTGACACTGACAAACAGCCTGAACAGATGCAGTGCCACGATTTCACTCAGGGAAGGGGCAGAAAGAGCTGTTCCTGACCCTTGGGGAATAAAAGGATTGATGTGACTATGTCAATATGTCCACTTAAGTACACTGAGTAAACAAAGCTATAGCTTCTGCTCCAGTAAATTTACTTAGAGTTATTAAATATCATGCCGAGTGAGACCTCTGCCAGCAGGCACCCCTGAATTACTGTATTTTGTTTGAGTGGCAATGTTCTTGTAGCAGGCAGTCTGCACGGCTGGCTTCTCCGAGAAGCTGCCAGAACCCTCCCCCATGTGCAGCAGAGCCAACGCCAGCCAGCTCTGAGACAGATCTGCTGGCCAATGTAAGGCCAATCAGTGATGTTAGCAAAGCCTCTGAGATAACATATTTAAGGAGGAAAAAGTTTTGCCCAGAGATAATTGCAGCCAGAGAAGAGCAGAGTGAGAACATGTGAAAGGAACAGCTCTGCAGACACTGAGGTCAGTGCAGAAGGAGGGAGAAGAGGTGCTCCCCCATTGTTTTATTTCCCATTATCCTACTCTGACTGGGAATAAATCATTTCATTTCCCCAAGTCTGTTTTGCCCGTGACCATATCTGGTGAGGGATTTCTCCCTGCCCTTATCTGGGCCTATGAGCTATTTGTTATATTTTCTTTCCCCTAGCCAGCTGAGGAAGGGAGTGACAGTGTGGCTATGACAGTGACCTGGTGTCCAGTCAGGGTCAAACAACCACAGTTGCCTTCAATACAAGTTAATTTACTCCTAATAATCAATAGTAGTACTAACAAAGAAAAATAACATGCTAAAGAAGAAGAAAAAAAGGCATGCAACATAATCCAAAGCACGCAGGGGAAAAAAAAAAAAACCTGCATGCTCACGACTTCCCAAATCTACTGGGATAAAAATAAAAAAAAGTGAAAGAGATGCTGAGCAAGAGATTATTCAGGTGTGGTATCGGCTAAATCCACAAGATGGAGCCCTTTCGGTTCCAGATGTGCTGCATCCCAGACAGCAGATTGCTGTCCCTATCAGAAGAAAACCCAAAGAACATGCTTCGATAGATATATGAAGAGAGAATAATTGCCTTTGTGGACTATACAACCGGGAAGCCATCATTCATTTCTTCCCCAGCCTGGTGAGTTATCAGGTTCCCAGACAGATTACTCATTCCTGTGAAGGTACTCACAGGGATGACAAGCCCTATAAGGTCTCACAAAGTCAAGAGGATTTTAAAAACCTAGGTGGATAAAAGTATGGATTTCTCTTCTACTCTATGTCTTCCTCATGTCCTTCATGTAGGATCTTCATCAGCAGTAAACACCCTTTATCTTGCATTTGCTTAGCCCCAGAGTTACCCAGAACACAAAGAACACAAGCACAGGGGTTTTGTTATGCTCGGCCTCAGTTCCCTGTAGGCAGAACTGTTGATATTTTAGTCTCACAGATCATACTGTCAGATGCTGTAACAGTCCTTCAGTGATCCTGAAATAAATGAATGAGTTCAGCTCTCCAGGTATTTTTTTTATGTGACATACAAGATTCTGCTCCTTCCACATCAAAGTTATCATTTTGTAATAAAACAAAATAAAATAAAATAAAAAATAAAATTAAAATTTAAAATAAAATAAAATAAAATAAAATAAAATAAAATAAAATAAAATAAAATAAAATAAAATAAAGGAATCTGGGCCATAAATACTTCTGGTTTCACAGACATCACAAGCCTGCTGCCAGCTTTTTAACAGTGGCATGCAGCCGCTGCACTGAGCCTCCTTTCTATCCAACACCTACTGTACAAAGGGTGCATTCATTTTCTCAAAAAAAACCTTAGTTGGCAGAAAACTTCTGCTGAATGATGCTTCTCTTTGATGGAGTTAGAATTCAGGAAACTAATTCCTTTTCAAAGCTAATTCATTTTAATATTAACTGTATTCAAAATTTAAACAGAAGAAAATGTGTTAAAACACATTCAATTTAACTGTGATAAAGAGCTCAGCTTGTTATTTGAATTTTCCTTTTCTTAAATCAGAAAACCCTCTATATGGTCTACTAGATCTGTATTTTTCTGTAACAATGCTATTCATTATACTTACAGCTCCCTTTGCTCCTGGTAATCCCATGTCACCCTAAAAATAAGACAAGTTATATTAGAAGAGAGTCTCCATTACCACAGACACTACAAATGCAGTAAATTTGATGTGATTTTTTTCACTATAGATAGAAATGTCATGTATTTGGTTGATTCATGCAAAATTGCACCACCAATTAATTACAATTCCTTTCAAAATAAAACCTTTATTTTGAGTGGGTTTTGTACAATTCCTTTCTCAAAAACTTTTCTGTAACACGCAAACGAGAAAACGTATTTGTTATAATTGGTTTTGTAGTGCTTATCTTGGAATCAGACACATGGCCCTCAAACACAGCTACACCACAGGACGATCTTAGAATTCAGCAGATTTCTTGGATACCTTTAGAGAAAGCATTTTTTTTAACCAGGATTTTCTAGTTTCTGACAAGTGACAGAACTATGGATATCAGTGCTATGTTCATACTGAAAAAACTGCAACAGAAACCAGACAGATGTCTACCTAAAATTCTGTGAAGAAGCCAAATCCCAACAAGCTCCTATTTCCAGCAATCTTTTTCCTGGCTTGAACAATATCAAAACTCCTCAATCACCTGACTGAGAATAGCAATCCCACTATTCAGGAATTTTTAGGTTTTCCTCTCAACTGGAAAAAAAAAAAAAAGCCCTTTCAAAATCTTGTAATCACCTGTGAAATAGATTAGTATGAAAACACCGAAGAAACATAGAGAGATTTCTGTAAACTGTACTTTCCCAGTTCCCAGTGAAATAAATGGTTTCTAATCAAAGGCCTGTCTGTTGATGAATATGTCATAATTGAAATAGAAATAACTGTTATCCATTTAAAACCAGACTAGCTGGCAGCACACTTAAACACCCTAAAGTCTTGCTCCCTGGGAATCTGCAGAGTGATTGTCATGCTCAGTTACTGGACATCCAGCTCACTAAGGCTTTCAGAATTGCAGCCTGCAGGAAAAAAAACACTCCTTTCCAGCATACAACCTGGCTACCACCTTTAGAATAGGAAGCAGTTTACTTNTTCCCAGCCCCTTGTTCCTCTTCCTAACACCTGGCTGCAAATCATATTTCCAAAGAGAAATTCCATACAAAACATTTCCTTTAAGTGCGAGTCATTAAGGATATTTATTAACTCTCCTCCTATTTCACCTGAGTTGAATGAATTGCTCATCCTCACTGCCTCAAACACCAAGAATTTGTGTCTGTGTATGCATATGTATATATTTATAAACAGTGTCTCTCTGTATATGTCTACCTATATACACATATATATACATACACAGACACATCCCCTTCTTTAAGACAGTCTGTACTATATTGTACACCTAACACAACATGTGTATTTCAGTGCTTTCCAAACATCAGGAATAGAGTAACTGGGCAAATAGAACTGCTGTGGTCTGCAGTGGCCAGTTGCTATAAAACTGAAATGTGCATTTCAATGATGAAAATATAATGCCTGAAGTATTCCAACAATACGTTATATTTTTCATTTACAATAACAACAAAATATTGTATCAGGTAAGGGAAAAAAGGCTCCTTACTAAGTCACCCTTTTCTCCTCCATCTCCTTCTGCTCCAGGCGCACCCTACATTAAGGAAAGACATACTGTCAGACTTCAGGTTCAGTCAGCATTATGTGACATTTGGTATTGTGACTTTAAAGTCCCATGATCTTTAACATGACTTACTTGTTCACCCTTAGGTCCTGGTTCACCCACCGAACCCTAAAAGGTTAAAGATTAAAAAAAAATAAAAAAGAAATGAAAAATAAGTATTCAGAATTTCAAAATGCAGGTTCTAAAGCACACGAAATGTTCTTTGATCCTAAATTTCACATTCATGTGAAAGACCTTTAAAGCTCCAAATTTTGAAGAATGACACCAAAAGCACTTAAATCTTACTATGTAATTTTTGTGACAGACTAAGGCAAATACTAGTTTAGAACATTTAAGCCAGGACAAGACTGGACAGTACAGATTCTGACTGCTAAACAGCAGATCTCCCCTTTACATGACAAATGCTCTTGCAGCCTGTACAGGTCTGCTCTGAGAACTGGCTAGAAGCTACAAGTAAATAAATGCAGTAAGTGTCACTTTTTCTAGCACTATTATATATTCCATATTGCTGTAGGCTATACTAGCCCTGCTAATGAGGGATAAGCAGAGAGACATCCACAAGAATAGTCACAATCTTGTCTTGCCTGCTGTTTGATTCTCAATGTCTTTTAGCAAACCTGTGTCTAAAATTTTGATCATTGTAGTCAAAGCTGAAGGGCTTATATCTTAAAGTTAATATTCCCTTTTAAAAATAAATTAGATTATGCTCCATCTTAGAATCCTCTAAGAAAATGTACCTGTGTGGACAGACAAGAAATAAGGAGTAATAAATTAATGACCTAATTCATTTTAAACAGATGTAATTTTTTTCTATAGCAAAATTATTACATTTGTAGAACAGAAATTATGTATATCATTTAGGAAAAATCTTTTTGTATTTGTATTCCGTTAGAAAACCAGACTTACCATCCTTTTAATATTCTTTACAGTCTGTGCATGTTCAAAGACATGTGTTCCAAAAGAACTATAACTGTGCATGATAATTTTTTTTGTAAAACAGATAGAGATGCAGCAGTTTCTCTCCCATTTCAGAGATCTATTTAATTCACATAAGATATAGGCACACAGACTGGTGTAACTTTTATGAATTTAATGAATTCTGACATGTTCTCATGTTCTTGAAGATGAAGAGCTAATACTAAATTATCCACAAAGCTAAGCAGTATAAATCACAGAACTGTTTAACATTCTGACTTTGTCAAACAACACTGAAACTATTTTGTCTGAAGTGTTCTCAACATTTTGCCTTGTTAAGTTTTCCCAATTAGGCAAAAAAGACATTTCCAACCTCGCATTGTCTTTTTCTTTCCTTACTCTTCTTTCGAGCAATAAAACTGCCAATAGAGAAGGCTGACACAGAAGAATCTATTGCTTTTGTGAGCCTTGGCCTGCAATGCCTGTATTAGCAAATATAAAAATCACAACTGACTATTTGAGTCTATTCTACATTGACTCCAAAAATTTAAATGAAGGCAATAAGGTAAGATGTCAAACAGTGAAAATTCTCACTTTTCTTGACACGCTGCCTATCTATTTGTAAAAATCCTTCTCAAATCATACCCAAGAATTATTTGCAAAACTGCCTGTCAGCATCATCCAAAAGTGTACCAGGGGCTACTTTAACTACTTAGCAGCATAAAGGATCATGTTGCAGTGCCAAGGTCTGGCACTTACCTTGGTGCTGTTTAACTTACTAAAATAGACAGAACACGAGTGTATGAAACCAGTCCAAAACACAGGAATTAGAAACAGCCTAAGTGGTGAATGCTGGGGTTGGGCCATTATCCATGTTGTGTGGGTATAACCACCCCTGTAAGACTCACTGAAGTGTAAGCCATTGCTCTTACACTGCTTTGCCCTGCTCTCTCTGCTGGGCTGTGTCAGGTGTGCACCTGACACACGCAGCTCCTCGCCCACACTGGTGACAGCCTGGCTCAGGCTCCAAAGGACAAAGGCCTAGGCTGTGACCTCCTTCTCCAGCCTGAAAACCCACACAGGGACAGGGTGACATGGTGAGGATTGGTCCATGTGGGCTTGCAAACAGGAGCACTGACCCTGCAATTAGCACATGAGATTATGCTTGTAACATTCAATCATTATTATTTCCATCAAATTTTGCCAAGTCTCACTTCTACATATCACTTCAATAAAAACACATCTGCTGGTCTCTGTTGGTGATTCATTCTTTAAGTGGTCATCACCTGCATGTAGACAAGATGCCAACAGACAGTACCCAGTATTTAACTGCTTTGGGGTCAAGAATAACTACGGATATATCAAATTTATTAATTCTACTGGCTTCTGGCTGCTATTTACATCAACTCTTATCATGCAAATAATAGATACACAACAGAAGGATCCCTTCTGTGTACAAAAACATGAAGTTTTGAAATCAGAAAGGGGAAAAAAGTTACTACAGCCTAGAACTTACTCCTCAAAGGGGTTGACCCAAAGACTAGGGTTAAGAGGCTGCAGTGACAACTATTTCCAACCTGACAAAACCAGGCCTTGCAAAACCAATACATGCTAAGACTGATGCTGCTGCAAAAGCTGAAGGGAAGAGGAAGGATAGAGTGACACAGCGCTCTCCAGGCTTGTGACATGGAAGACACTGCAGGTCAGTGCTGCTGGCAAGGCTGCAGCCATGCTAAGCCTGCCCCAGAAAATCCACTCCAACCTCTATGCAACTGAAAAAAAAAAAAAAACGAATAAAGGATACAAGTGGAGAGCTAAAAAGCAATCACAGGCTGAGACAGTTCCTAGCATAGTGCTTTGGATTTTAAGGTATTTGCACAGTGCAATAAACTGACCTCAAGTTTTTAGAAAAGGTCCAGGTATAAGTTACTGTCATCTGCCAGTAAGATAATCAGAAACCTCCTGGATGCAGCCTGACTCTCTCTAGGTCCATTTACAGCATTCTACTTTTTATTCTAGAGATCCAGACCATTTATATGGCAAATGAGGAAAATCAGATGCCTTTGGAGGGAGGTTGTCAGCACTGCAACAAATTTTAGGTATTTTCCTCCACATTTTCTTCCTCAGTACCTTCAGTCTTCCTCTGGAGAAGTCTAAAGTATGAATCATTACCCACTGAAAAAAGAGACTGCTTTATGTCAATACTTACATTTGACTCAGCATTAAAGGAAAACCAAACACGAAAAAATACCTCAACAACATCAAAGACTTAAAGCTTTCTTTTAAGCACCTGAATAGCTTTTTTTTTTAAAAAATAAAAGGTGCCAAAAACAACAGCAAGCCCTATCCAGAAGCCCTATGATGTACACAGGGAGCATACCAAGGGCAGGATTCCTCTGTTAAAATAAGACATTATACAGCAGTTGCACCCACAGCTGACTAACAGCCCAACAGATCCCTGGTTGTCAGGAGGATGTAAGGAGCACTTCACAAGTGTAATTCATTTAATACTGAAGTAGATGTGCCTCCAGTAAGAAAGGCGAAACACAGTAGAGAACTTAATATTTTTATAACAAGAATTTCAGAAGTGTGGCAAGTGAATTCCATCCTTTTCAGTCTCCTATAGCCAAGAGAAGATAAGAAACATCTCTGGCTTTATGTACTCTTTTCACTGACCTTTATTGAGCAAAGCAAGATATCTTCTGCAGTTATGTGAGGCCCCCAGGCCCCAATTCTTCCCTCTCAACAAAATACTGTAAGAATTATTTATATCTTGTAATTCTGCATGTATATATAAGTGTCTCAATAGCTGCATTAGCATGTGCATTTCCACAGCAGGTCCTAAGATATATGTAACAGACATCACTTCTACTGTAGATAAAGGTGAAAGTTTCAAAGCTCTGTAGTGACCAGAGACTAACCATTTCAGATCAGGCTGTGTCAATGACTGCTGTATGATCGAGGTCTTTAAATGATTCAAACTTAAAAAAAACAAAAGAATATGTACACCAGTAATCTTATTTCAGTCCATTAAGGGACACTGTCAAGGTTTTCCTGTCCATGTTTATGAGCTACAAGTAGTTAAGGGGCACACAGAGCATCACTTTCAAGCAGCTAAGGTATCTATATACAAAACAAGAAAACAGACATTAATTAATGGAAAAACTGAAAACTCAAAGTGCTCAAATTATTGTGTTTACTCCTGCCATCAAACTGCAGTCTGCACGTATGAGTGCATTTCTTACCCGGTCACCTTTACCACCAGGAAGGCCTGGAGGACCAGGCAGTCCAGGAAGTCCAATATTACCCTGGGGACCCTGTGAAAATAAGTCAAGGATGTAAACTTAGCCAGTCTGGTTTAGAATGAACAACTAAGGGTCATACCCCAAAGCAGATGGGGCAGAACCTTATTCCCAGAACAGACTTAGCTTGAAGAAAGAGGATTATCTGATGCAAATAGGGCTGATCCAAAGTACAGCACTTTAAACAGAATCTTATTATGAATTTATTGCTGACAGTCACAACAGAAATGACTTACAGGGTTTTCTACCCTCCAGTCCCTCAACAACAGTCTGGTTCTCTTAAAAATACTTCCCAAGATCTCGCAGTCTGCGATTTGCACATTCCTCTGGAACAGTAGGCTCTTTCAGCCAAGACCTCCCCAGCTATGCTTCTGACTGATACTGTGTAAATACTGCTGGAGCTCTGGTAAAAGGTGGCATTCATAATGTGCTCCATTCATTAGTTTCACGTAGCTGCTAGCAGAAAGCCAGCCTCTCACTGCTCCTGTTCCCAGGTACACACAGCCCACACAGGAGCGTGCAACTCAGCTTTGCGCATCAGAGGATTTATGGGTTTATTGAGTAGAAGAAAAATCACACACATCTCCATGTAATTTAAAACAGCATTTTCTAATATTAGCACAGTCACAGAGGACTGAAAAAGAAACTGAACCACCACTCATTTCTATGTTATTTTCAGATTCCTGCATGGATAAATGGGTAAGTGTAGTTCCAGATGATACTATAGCTCCTTGAAAGTGAACACGAGCACTGAATATGGAAATAAACTGCTTACCAATTTCCCTGGTAAACCTGGAGGACCTGCAGGACCTGTCTCTCCTCTGCTACCCTGGAAGCAGAAATAGAAAGACAACATTATTTCCTGAGATACTTCCTGTGATCTGGGAATAAAGTATGATTTTTTTTTTTTTATGCTAAGTGATTTGCATGACTGAGCAGTTGGGTTTAACTGAAACTTCTTTTTCATAGTGCAAAAATACCACATGCATTAAAACCAGTGAAACTTTGAGTAAACATTTTTAGTTAACAATTGCATATAATCTTTATTTGGCATTAAATGATTCAAGTAATTCATTTTGCTGAGTGATTAAGCACAATGAAGTTCTCTTCATGGGATCACACCTGAGAGTTACTTGTCACAAACACATTCACTTCACTATGAGAACTCTGGCAGCCGTGCTTAACTTTGGGCTTTTTCTTAGTTTCATCACCTGAACTCCTATATGACCACATATTTAAAGCACCTTATCTCCAATCGAAAAATGTGGAAAGTGAATACTGAAGTAAATCTTAATAAACTCATTCACATTTAAAAAAAGTCTAGACTGTTACAGGGAAGGGTAACTTTTAAAAATACCCATTTATAATAGTAATAAGCATAAATACATGCTTTACTGCATCTTCATATCTTCACGTCAGACATGTTTATCCATCCAGATCATCATATTCACATTAGTGTTACAATTCCATTTCTTAATGCAGCCATTTGAATACATACTGGGGGTAAATCTGACATTGAGCTAAACATGCAAAGGTTTTTGAACTGAAGTACCTTTCTCAAAAGATTTTGTCTTTTATGACTGAACTTTTCAGAACAGTTCAATAACGTTTATAGCTTTACTCTCACATGTACAGACATCTCACTAGACAGATAAATTCAAACCATGTCCCAACACAAGCCTAGGTCTCACTTGAGAAACTCTTCTTAATTTCACTGTGTGAATACGTAAGGGATATTTGTAATAAAAGAAAGATATAACATGTAAGATCATAAAATGTCAAGAATTGAAGCTATTAGTTATGCAAGTTGATAAACTATCATACAATAACA
Organism: Erpornis zantholeuca; assembly: GCA_013400515.1. Classification (NCBI taxonomy): domain Eukaryota; kingdom Metazoa; phylum Chordata; class Aves; order Passeriformes; family Timaliidae; genus Erpornis; species Erpornis zantholeuca. The sequence continues at coordinate 62,838 of VZTN01030548.1, read as the reverse complement.
TAGAATCTTTTAGATAAAAGAAGATCTTAGGATCCTAGTGCTGTATGCACTGGATAATATTAAATATAGGAATTTTTTCATAATAAGAACAATATTGTGAAAAGTTCTGGCATACTAAATGAAAGGAGATTGCAGACATGGCCTTTTATACTAGGTCATAAATGCAATGACAACTTCTCATGCAGGCTTAGGAAAGCTAACTCTACAATTCAAGAAGTAATTAGGTATCCTGGAGAGATCACAGAACCAAATATAAACAGACTTTTCCATTAATTTCCTTCAAAATATCCTGTGGTTTTAAAATACCTATTATTTTAAAGCACTTCACATAATTTCTAGAAGCTTTTTTATGTTGCAAAAAAAAAAAAAAAAAAAGGAAAAATGCCCCCCAACTCACCTTCATCTTACAACCCAGAAAATGCATTAAACATATATTTAATCACAAAATTCTGAACTCCATCTCTGACCTGGAATACTACTACATTTCTGATTCAGGAAAGACTAAGAATAAAATTATGAGCCGCATTAGAATCTTGTCTTCTCATATCATTGCCAAAACAAAACAAAAGCAGTATAACCTTCAGAGAGTTAAAATCATATAAAAACCTCTTAAGCACATCAAAAGTTCTGCTGGTCATACCAAATCCAAGAAAAATCTTCCATCTTATTTCAATTGCAGAAAAAAAATCTTTTGTGAAATGCACACCACACGCACTTTGTCAAACTCAATGCTTTTCTAAGGGGCTAAAAAAGGAGGTTAGTATACAGGAATACAAATGCATAGTATTTCCTGTAAATATTGGCATTCTATCTGTAAGGACAGATTACTTCAAACACTGGGCAAGATCTGCAGTGGTGTTTTAGCAAGAGAAAAACTGGGAACCCAAAGAATGAGGAATCCCACTGGCCCCTGGCATAACTAGAAAGACTGTAATGCTTTCTCCAAGTTATACCTGACTGAAATGGCCTCAGGATAAGTTATGTGGTAAACTGTTTACTCATGGTTCTCTTCATAGTAAATTAAGAGAAAAAGCATCTTAAGATGCCCTCCTGTAAATATTTAAAATGCCCTGGTCATGCCCTAGAAGCACCCACATTTTCCCCACAGCCCATGGAAGGGGTTCTGTAATAACTGGTTCGGGTGTTGACCCCTGTACTAGTCAGGTGAAATGTTCCTCTGTGCAGGAAGTCACTGCAGGCAGTGACCAGAGCAGAAGGCAGTTTGGCCATGTCCTCAACCTACCTTTCTGATACAGCAGCTCTCTGTGTAACAGTGAATAGCTTCAGGGCACCCGCAAACCAACAGGCATGCTGCACTGCTTTTAACAAAAAGACATCCAGGATCTGTGCGGTTCTATGCACTTTTGACACCCTTCAAAATCCATACGTTTGCTAGAGGTGAAACGCTTAAGGAGGGAAAGCAGCCACTAGAGCTCAGAGTGAGCTGGGACAGACCAGCTTGCACCCACGCTGGGGAGGCTTTTCCACGCCTCTAGGAAAAGGCACATGTGAAATGCTAGCTGTGAAATGGTAGCACAGCAGTGCAAGCCTGAACAGCACCAGGAGGCAGCCCTTCCACAGCTCCTGGGCTAGACCGTGGTTACAACAAAAAAAAAAAACTACCCTCCCTTTTCAAGGCACCATTGCTGGACTCCCAACACATTTAAATGAAGGTTTAAAGTCCCTCTCACAGTTCTGTTAAATCTATATTCAGCCTTTGAATGTAACATGTAAGGCAACATTAAAGGATTTAGAGTAGACCTTCCTTCAGGTTGTCTGGGATGGTCTTCATCCTCACTGAAATTTTGAAGACTTGATTCTTTTGTAGAATTCTCACAAAGTTACAGAATGCATTTGCATGCTAAGCCAGTTTCACTGGCTTATTGATTTCCTGTTCATCAACTGAGTGGAGCAATAATAAGAATGAGAATGCACCCCAGGTAATTTGTATCTCACTTAGTTTCCCAGATAATTGAAACACTAATTAGAATCACTTGGGAGGTAATCCACAGCATATATTGTAATAACCCTTTTCTACTTAAAAAAAATGGTTTTAATAATTTATGTCATAGCACTTCCAGAGATAATTAAATCTGTGCAGAATAAAGAAGAATAAACAAAGTACATTTTGGCTTTTTAAAAACTTCATATTCAAAGTTTTTTGCAAAATGCAACCCATTTATCAATTATATACTTGTGAGACTTAAACTTATGAAATTTTTGTCATGCAAAATCTCAGAGGAAACATTCATTTAAGTTCAAGGCTTTATCCACAGAAGTATCAACAGGACTCTTTAACCCTCAATACAGTATTGAAAAGCATCCAAGATTGTAAACTAATATTTGATAGAAGAGTAACTACACTAGTAATTTTCTAGTATTTTAAATTTCTAGTATTTATACCTTTGCAACTTTACCAGAGTAATAATTAAATTGTACTGCTCAGGATTAATGGTAAGAGGTAGATGTAGCATAAAATGTTCCCTTCTCTTAAGGATGCCATGCTTTGGGCACAAACAACAACCATTCTCTTTAAAAGTGATACTGTGGCCAAGTCTAGAGGACAGAGATCTTTCATTCTGACTGTGTCTACAGTGTTAGCTGAAGGCCAGTACAGCTTTGGTACACAAGCTCCATAACAAATCCATTTTTTACCCAGGTTACTGTCTACACTGCTTAGGAGAAGCCAACATTGTGATATATACTGACATCCAGAGGTCTATCATGCCCAAAAGTCAAAGAAAGTTGTTGTTGTTGGAGGTGGAAGGGTAAAAAAAGAGGTATCAGACAAGAATCTGACCATGTCATTCAGGAAGACAGGGCTGGATACCAGGAGAAGTGAAGAGGTTTGGAGCTTATCAAGTTTGACTGGGATATGTCGTGTGCAAGTGCAAGAGGAAAAGCACTTCCCTGTACAAACCATGCTGCAGAATTGGGCAGGGTCAAAATGTTTTGTCACATTCATCTAGAGGCTTAGGTTTACTGGATAAAAACTACCTGGCAAGATGGAAATGCACTTTGACTTTTTGACTCTGCTATAAGCTCTGTAGTGCTAACTAACCCTTTTAGCTGTCCCTTAAAGGTAAGCTACGACACCACTTGTGGAACACATCTGACATTATATATAAGAAACATGCACTAATTCCTAAATGTATCATATAAACTGAGACAAGGACATTTCATCCTATCACATTACCATTACCAACTACAGAAAGTGACCCATTACTTCATGTAAAAAGAATATGATAGAAAAGCTACATTTTCGTTATAGTGTTAGGGTAACCAAAGTTACGCTTCCACATAGGAAGGACAAAAATATCTTTAAAGACCAGAAAATTCTTTAGCTGGAAGTAACTTAAGATGCTGAAAACAGAATTCTCCTGTAACTTTAGACACTTGAGTACTAAATTCAAGGTGCTTTCCATGTTTCCTCTTTATAGTGAGACAAAGGCAGTTCCAGAGAGGAAGTCAGCCCAACTGACCAGAGGAGCCTCTCAGAGGGGCTGTGGTATCAAATCTTAGGCAGCTGGACACTTAGACTCTGCTGCTAATGTTGGGAAAACATGTATTACTTCCTAAATACAAAACAACATATGCAAATGCTGGCCTGCATATGCATCAAGATTACTCAATTTGCTAGACATGTATGGAACTTTAAGTGATTACTTCAATATTACAAGCTCCCTGCAAAACCACAGGATGCAAAACAGGCTCTCCAAATGTTAGCAATTTGTAGGTTAAATACCTGAAGAAAAGCAAGGAATGAATAAGCAGAGGCAGGGGTCAGTATTTTTTGCATCTAAATTAGATGCAAAAAATCTAATCTAAATTAGACACTAAATTAGATTACTAAATCTCAGGAAATATGAAAGAAAATGGTTAAGCAGCTTAGGGAGAATGACTAAATTCCACTGATTAGGAATGGCATTCCTGTATTTGAGAATTCCTTCCTTTGGACCACCTGCCATGATGACTGACTTAGAAAGGTTTAAATCACAAATGAATTTGGTAATTACTTGGATTGGTTAGACTAATGTGAAGCAAACATAAGGTTAACCAACAAAACAATTAGAGTGGGGTAGAAAATAAGTTCCATTTAGAAAGGAAAGGCAAAATCTCCATGTTGCTCCAGTTTCCTGGTTTACTGAACACATGAATAGTGAAAGTTGTTTTATTCCCCTTCCCACTCAGGTGCCAGTTGAAGTTCTTTAAGGAAAAGCAATAATAGACTAAAATGACACATTTAAAGCCAGTGTCTCCTAGGGATATTTTTCAGAGGTGAGGAGAAAGAGTGTCCCCAACACGAGTTGGCCATGAGATTTTAATTAGAGCTAGTAATCTTGTTTTCAAATATTTAGTATCTTCCCTGTGAAACCGTAAATGTTTACAGACACACAAAAGGCCAAAATTTGAATCTGCTGTTTAACAACAGTAAACAACACTCTGCTGTTTAACAACGGTAACAACATCTTTCCAACTACATTCCAACAGTTGTTTAACAATAAAAATACACTGAAATAACATGATTTATGCCAGAGGACTCTACAAGTTATTTGGCAAACAGTACATTAGTAGTATTTGTCCCACAGAGCCACTGATAATAGTGCTCCCTTGTGTAGCTTTTCAAAAAACCACACACTGGTTGAAGTGAAAAATTTCTCTCGAAAAATGTCTTTTGCAAGTAGACAAAGCTGAAAAGCCACGTGATTTTTGAATGTAACACAAATGTAGGCATGTTGTTTTTCCCTAGTGCAAATAGCAGCCTGCTGGCTATATTGGCAGTCAGCCCTGTTATCCCCCCAAACATTCAGCAGATGTCCTTTCCTCTGGGGTTCTGGCCCTCCTGGAGCTACCAGCCACGTTGTCTTACCCAGTCACCATGCAAAGAACAGGCGTAAATGGAATAGGCAAGGTGAAGAGGATCTCATGTGGCTGTTGCTGTGCAACCAATTTATTAAGGGACTGAAATGCCCCATATCCTACAAAATACCAAGGTTTTTTCCTTCTCCAAGGAATAAGCCCAACATCTCTTGACTTCTACCTGAGCCTTCTATAGCAAAAATGAAATCGAGCAAAGGGGTAAAGGAGTAAGGAAAGAAGTCCTAAAGTGGATAATTCAAAATAAGAAGAAATAGGCCCAGAAAAATACCTGAATAGTAACCATAAATTACTCAGGCTTTGAAAGTGTTTGGTGATGCAAATTTGGTCAAAAGCAAGCAAGTGTTAAAGGTGTGAGAAAATTTCAAAATAGGAAAGCAAGAAAAAAAAAAAAATCTTTTTAGAACAATTATAATTGAATTTTAATTGCTTTTCTCGACTTATTGCCAAACTGTCTAGTTTTAGAAGTTTGAAAATCATGGCACATAGGATTATTTAACCAGCAGATTACTTTTTTTTCCTAGAAATGTAAGGGCAGAATCTTAAAAGCTGAAGTTCAAATGTGTCTGCTACATGTACACACTGTAGAAGAAAGAGAAAACACTCTTTATTCTTCCCTGGAAATAAATATGGACTCAGCTTAGACCAAAGCTCTCTGAAGCTCAGTGGTTCAACCCTGTGTCCTTCCTGAACAAAAAAGCCCTCATCTTCCTTTTTTTTTGGTGTAGAGGTAAAGTGTTTCTCAAAAAAACCCCAGAAAGTTATTCCAGTTGTATGCTGCCTGTAGTCTCAAGCTGATGGGAGCCAACATAGATATTATCCAAGGCTCTTTATAGCTTTAAGGGAACTACAGATGAGAAGTAGATTACTGTTGGCCATACCACACAGAAACTTACTTTATAATCAATAATCTACTTCCTTTCTTCATGTCTTATTGACCAAAAGCTTTTTTTCCTATGCTTGGTTCTAATGTTTACAGGTTTTCCAAAATGAGTGCACTTAGTAAACACAAAATAAAAGGGAAAATAAAGGCACAGAATCCAGATTTCTTGCTGGTCTCTAGAGTGACAAAAGGAAAAAATCACTGTATTTAATCTGCATTAAGTATTTCTGTCCCTCTACAGGGTTACTAATAATTAACCTTGTGTGTCAACCCCTGTTCTACGGACTGCTGATTTTGTAAATTCATGTTCACATTGAAAGGATTAAAAGCATAGTTCAGGAGATTACAGTGCATTATCAGAGTGGGCAATTACTTTGGTCTGATTGAATTATAATTCTTGTTCCTGTTGCAAGTGTACAGTATCAGCCTAAGAACAGGGTTGGAAACTTTTTCTAGTGTACCCAACACTTTTAAACACAAAGAACAAAAATAAATGTTTGAAAGGAGGCTGAGGAGTGTTGTAATCCATCCTAGTAAATGGTCTTATAATCCCCTTTTTGTATCATCCTTAGGCAGCTGTAGACACAGCAGCCAGGCAAAGACTTCCCAAAATAAATGTGATCTGATGAATTAGTGCATCTAGCCCATGACAGCACAAACCACAGAAAAAAAACCAGGAGAAGATGGAGTCTGTTACTTGGCTGAGTGCTGGCATGTGTTTAAGGAGCTAATTCAGAGAAGATATTCCTGACCCTTACAAATATATCACAGACAACAGTTCACTAACTACTATTCTCTGTATAGGAATAACCCTATAACTGCATGCACAAAACCTGTGTCATTGTACGACAGCAGAAGGTCAGAAAATTCCAGGAAACTATCCCTAGGATATCAGTGGCAGGAGAGAAGCCTGAAAAAGCAATTGCTTACAGAGCCTGAGCCTGGTTAATGTCATCAGAGTGAATCTTTGTACGTGAAAACTTTCTTTAAATTGCTGACCCTCTCATCCCCCTCTATCCAGAAAAATTAACAGCAAAGGGAAGTTAGATCAGCCTTATGCAGCTTCAAACCACATCAGGCCCCCTCTAGAACCAGAAAGCAGTGCCCAACACTCTACAGTATCCAGCTGTCCTTTTTCTTCAAAACTGAGCCTTAACAAATGCCCTCAGTTCACTTTTCTTAACAGATTTCTTTCCTGCAGCAAGCTACCTGCCTAGCAGCAATTCCTCCACTCTTCCAAATCTTTCTAGTGTTAAGGAAAATCTCCAAAGACAGGAATTACAGCATCAGTGTTTCCAGTTAAAGATAAATTCTATTCTTCACACCACTATATCTACGTCCATAATGCTAACCAGAGTGGTGTAGTGGAAGAACAAGAGTTTGGTTCCAGCTTTTTGTCACAAACCACACTTAGTCCCTCCATTTTCACTTTTACTCAGCATATTTAAATACAAAGACAAGAAGAATATAAAAAAAGTTAAAAAATTAACTTTTCACCAAAGCCAAAAACAATCATAGGAGATTATTGGACATATATAGGACTGTATTTCTTTATATGATGATGCACATTCTCTTGGAAAAGAACATAAAGAACAAGTATTTACCTCAAAAATTAGAACTTATGATATATAATAAGTTTACCTTGTGGCCAGCTTCAGCAAACCTAACTTGAGATACTGCAATTTCACATAAGCTAATTAGAAATTTATTCCATACTTACTGGTGGTCCCCGGGGTCCTGTTGGACCTGCTTCTCCCTCTGGCCCCTGTTGACCCTGTTTTTGGGAACAAATTTGAAATGCAACAAATTTGAAAAGTGTTTTTTTTTTACATTTGTTCTCGGTCTTTTGTGTAAGATTAACAGTTTTACCTGTTTACCAGGATTTCCCATTAACCCTGGCACCCCAGGAGGACCTCTATTACCCTGTTGGACAGAAGATGAAAAATATTAGCTGAACCAATGATTTCTTACTCCATTTT
>VZTN01030548.1:31833-55052 GCA_013400515.1 Erpornis zantholeuca | reverse complement strand
CAAACTAAAAAACAAAAGCAACAAGGTCTTTAAAAAAAAAATAAGCCTGTGTTAATTTTTTAACTTCAGCCTTACTTTTGGTGTTTTTTAACTTTGACCAAACCCTTCCATCTAACTTTTCAAAAGTCAGATTTCAGTTCCTTTGCTGTTCGTGTGCTGACAAATCCCAAATAGATTCAATTGCTGCTTTCAAATCACTGAAGGCAATATCAATCCATGTAATTTCAGGCAAAAATGGTGTCTCAGTCTAGTTTTCTTTTTCAATTACTTACAACTAAATTCAAACATCATTGTCTGAAACATTCCACAGTCTCAATCTTACAACAATGTTTTAAACTAACTTGGAATTCATGCTGTCATTTGGTGCTACCTAAATAGAGATAACAACCTCTGTGATTGAATCAACTTAGACTGGCTAGAAATACTATTCTTATTACTATTCTAGGATCATTCATTTCAAGCTGTAGTGTGGCAGGCATTTCACAAGCTTCCTCTAGCAATGATTTCCACAAATTTAAAAGGAATGGCCTTTTCTTAGGTACTCTTTAATGCCTAGAATAATGAAAACCATGTCATGTAGCACAAAAACCATGAACATGCACAGGCCAAAGTTGATTAAAAATACATTTAATTCCTTCAGCCTAAGGCTTGTCTTTTAACACAAGAGATAGTTGGTACAATTTCACTGAATACTTTAGAACTCAATAAGCACAAATACAGTATTATAAGAAAGACAATACTCAAGATGTTTTACCTTTGGGCCAGGAATACCTTTCATACCTGGAGAGCCTGGTAAACCCTGAAAGAAAAAAGATTTACATTTGTTTGTTGTTAAGGGGATTGGAAATGGTGTTAAAAAAAATCTTTCTCATGCTTGAGTATTTCTAATCCTTTTGATATAAAAGCACTTTCACTCAATAAAGGACCAAACTTGAATTATTTCTGTTTACAAAGTAACAGATAAGGAGTATTATTCTTACTTCATAAATTGCAAAAGGAGCATGGATAAGTGAGAAGTTGTGACTTTTTCTGTCTTAGACTAGAAATACGTGCTTGTCCCAGTGTGCTGAGACTGGACATGTAAAGTTAAACAGATGTGTAACATTTTTGTTCCCTCCTCACTTCTCTGCAACAGCTCATAGCAAGTATGCTTTTACCAAATTGTCTTCCAAGCTTAAGAGTTCACTTAATATTACAAATTTGTGTCCAGTTCTGTTTTAAACCACCTCCTTTACTCTCTCTCACAGCAATTACTCCTATAGCAAAATGTTTTAAAGAGGTCTCTATTTAGCCTTTGACAACTGGCAGAGTTTTTAAACTCAGTTAACGCACAAGGATTACCTTCTGAAAGAGCCCATAAAGCACTACTGATTCCCTGTAAGATCACCACAGGGGATACACCAGAGACCTCCAAGCCACCCACAGAAACCAGCATGAGTGTGATGCATTCCAGATGTTCTGAGCCAGCAGAATATCAAAGGATGACTGTTCACATGAGCTATGTCAGACCAGCAGCTAAGCTTTTACTGCTCAGCCTGGAAACAGTTTGACCCTAGTCAGTACAACAAGACCAGCCCTAATTGTGGGGTCACACCATAGTATCCACGGGGTCTCAGACAGGACAAGCACTAGGAGAGTCACATCGTGGTCAGAAACGTTTTATGAGGCCAAGTTCCTCACAATGGCACCATAAGGAGATCTAGACTTTTGTGCAAAGGTTTTGCATACACAGCAGAATTTCCCCTTGCATTACACATACTCTGCCCTGGGCCTTTTGCTTAGATTTTCTGTTGAATTACTCCAATATCAAATTAACCTGTACACAGCATTTCCATCATTTGAAATAAGCCTACCATTCAAAGGTAAAATACTTGATACTTACTGGCAATCCCTGGAGCCCTATATCACCTGGAGCTCCAGGTTTTCCTGGTTCACCCTGTAAAACATTTTAAGTTGTAATTTATGCTGATCAAACATGAGGGAATATTTTATTTCTGGAACACAGAGTTGACATACTTTTGGATCTACAGTATAGGAATATTAATTAAATTGCCCTAATAATGTGCATACAGCCATGAGCAGCAGCCACAAATGAGTGAACAAATCTAGAGCACTACCAAAGCTCAGACATGTGCCAATTGTGCCTTACTTTAGCTCCAGGCATTCCAGGGATCCCTTCACGGCCATCAACTCCTGGTAAGCCCTTGAAAAAAGAAAACAGAAATTAATGTAACTTTCAAGAGATTTTGCCCAAGCACTAAAATACAAATTAACATAACATGAAGCAAACGAAGAAATTAAATATACATACAGGCTCTCCTTTAGGCCCAGGGAGGCCATTTATTCCTCTTGTACCTTGAGGACCCTGAGAATAATCATATTTAAAAATTAAGCTAAAGACATTGAAATGACAGATTAAAAGAATGTCAACACATACTCATTCAGATATGCATTATTTTGAGAGTACCAGTTATACACTGCTTATATGCTATTAAGTAACTAATGTTTGCAAGTCAACTAGGATCAAAATTTGTCTGTGCTCACCCTTTCTCCCTTTGGACCTGTCTCTCCTGGTGGACCTCTCTGTCCTTGATCTCCCTACAGGAAAAAAAAAATCAGAAATAAAACCAAAATAAACTTCCTTGTATTTTTTAGCCAACACTCTGAGAAAATCAACAAGTACAATTCACATTTGGTGAAAGCAGACATCTCAAAATGACATTATATTTAAAAATGTGGTTTCTTAAAACAGCAGCATTTTAAAAAACAGAGCTCAAGCCATCACCTGGGACTTCAGGGGTGTCTAAGCAAAGGATGTAGCTCTTTTTGTTTAACGCAGAGTTACTGGCTATTCCAAGCAGAAATTCCAGCTATAGAGGCAGGGAGCAAGGAAGTATTTAAGAACAAAAACCAACCAAACAAGCAAAAATACCCCAAACAAACAAAATACACACACACAATAAAAACCCCCAACAAAAATTGCACAAATTGCCCTGTACAGGTTTTGTTCCAGTTTGATCTCTGAAAAATTCCAAGTCACCCTAATGCACAGCAGGACTCAGAAGAAAGAGGTAACCATAACATACTAAGAAGTTAAAATGGGTTCATCTACCTCAAATTCTTTGGGAAGATTAAGATATTATAGACTTGATTTCACTGTAATATCATTTATTCACCTGTGGGGAATTAATAGAATTGGATTAATCAGAAGCTTTTTTTATTCATAGCCACGAATTTTCCCTAACTGGGAAGTGTTTGGATAACCTACACTCTACTTACAGGTGCACCAGGAAGACCTTGGGGACCAGGATCACCATCAAGACCACGAGCTCCCTACAAAAAAACCAGATAACATAGGATATTAAAGTGAACTGCTGGAGCACTAAAAACTTATGTGTCCTCCTGCTTTGCTAGGAGCTTTAAATTTGCTACAGGTGAGGGGGGTTTATAGGTCCAATTAAAAAAAAATACAAACAATTTTCTGCCTCTATCTTGTTTTTTTTTTTTTTTTTTTAATGGAGACATGAAAGCAAATATATTTTAACAATGAAAAAATATCAGTCAAAAAACAATATTCAGATCATTCTCTAAAAAATCTAGGAAGAAGGTAGACCTTCATATGCTACTTCAAAAAAATCTATGTGTCTTCTTTAAAAATACTATATCCTTCACCACATAATAGAATAACATCAAAATATGCAGAGAAATCATCAAGAGCAGTGCAGCTATGTTTACCACATATGTTTCAAGGAAACAATGCAATCACTACCCTGTAAATAAATGTAAATGAAGAGAAAAAAATTGTTTTAAAAAAAGATTTAGAGAGAACATGGAACTCCTTTGTCAAACAGATGTAGTAAATATTTCAAGTGGACAAAACATTACAGAAAATGTAGGCAAATAACTGTGAAGAATTAGAACACAAAAAGGCCAGGAAAGAAAGCTAATATAGTAATAACTTAGCAAACATGTCCAAGAGGTTAGGAAGGATCATTCATCAGAAGATTCATAATCACAAGAAATTTGATGTTGTCTCCAAAGACAGATGATCACAATATTTACATGATTTGACTTCTGGAGAAGGAGACAATGACAGGATTGCAACATTCTACTCCTTTCAGAAATTTTTACCATATACATTTAGCAAGATCACAAGACTAGAAATGTAACAGCCAGTTTTGACTGGCAGCAATTTAAGACACAGAAATGTTACAGACAGAAAGAATAGAAAAAAGAACAAACTCTCAATAAAAACTCCTGACAAGAACTGGGACGATGATAGAAGTAAAAGGAAGATACAAATCCCAGGAGGGACTACTTAATTAATTTTAATTAAAATGTTCTATAGTTTGTAATTGTTATAACTTGCTATCTTGCTAACTACAGACTTCCATACAGGCAAAACTACCATAAACACAAGGACTGGGGGAAAGGAGTGAAGGGTATATGTCCTTCATCAATTAGAAAGACTGAGACACCTTTCTTCCTAACAAGAACTGTAGTAGCAATGGAAATACAGTTGGCAGGAGAGAGAAAATACAGGGGAAATAAGATTAAATAAGCTTTAAAAACTTTCAGAGGTGCACATTTTCTTTAATATAGGCCATTTTATAGAAAGAAAGGTTAATACTCACTTTGGTGCCTTTAGGTCCTGTTATACCAGTTATACCTCTGATACCTAGAATGCCCTGAAATAAAAAAGTATATTCAATTTATGTGTAATTCTTCTCATCAGAACTGTCCTATTTTTCATAGAGAAGACTCAACAGTTCTACACCCTTCCTTTATGATTATCTTACTATTTTCTTAGAATTAAAGGAGAAATCCAGATACTGCTGCATTAGAATTCTTAATTTATACAGTCATTTGATATTTTACTAATTTTAGAACTTTAAAAAGAATAACAAAACTATCAGGCTGTATTATAAAACCACAAATACACCATAAGGACCAAAAAAAAACCCTCTGGTTTTTCTTCTTGGTTACCAGAGAGTGGAAGCATTCTCACCTGAAGCCTGAGTGAAAGGAACATGTGATGGCCAAATTTGCAAAAGTGCTAAGTTGTCTTAAGTTGGGGATTGGATGCAGATAAAATAGGGCAAGGTTTTTGAGAGTGCAAGTTTTTAAACCCAGCCAAGTTTATATGGCCACCTCACAAGAGGCTAAACTGAGTAGACATCCTAGTGCAGCAGGATGTGTCATCACAACTATTGTCACTTTCCTTCAAAACACTCTTGTGGGAAATTTGGCTTCAATGTCTTCCTCCTCCCAACAGACTGAAACTACCTGAGTTGTCTCCTCCCTGCAGAGACCAAAATCTCAGCCATAATATGTTTGGCCTGCAAGCAGAGCACACTACAGCTGTGTTTTTGGAACAGCTACAGGCACTTCCCCACTGCTTAGGCAAACCTATTCCTTGAGCAGATCCTTCATTGGCAGCCTCTACTTGCTCCTCACAAAGTTAAATGGAATCTTGCACGGAACATCTGAAGCTTTGTCAGAGCAAAATGTGGGGAAAATCATGATAGTACAACAACGACCACAGCAGCCCCACAGGGGAGATGAACACAGTTTAATCCTGCTTCTAAGATCAAAGTTGGAAGTAAGCAGACTGTGGTATCCAATATTTCTATCAAAAACAACACCTCTGCCAGGGGTGGCTATCTTATGCAAATCTTCTTGTCCATACAAGTGTTGGATTGCCAGCGCTGTGGTGGAGTCTGGATACTGAACTCCTTTCACTTGTTTATGTAAGGAACATATAAAATATAGCAGAGTCTACAGGCTCTCCATCTGTAGCTCTAAAGCATTGTCTGTTCTTTTTCACATGGCTTATCTATCTGATAACACTTTCTGAATATTATGAAGCCTAAATTTTAATAAAAAACAACTTTTTTAGAGTTTGTAAGGTGACCAACTGGTGACACAGTGAAATGTTATGAGTAACACATTAGAAAAAAAGAAAAACAGAACAGAAGGAAAGTCAACCTGTAATTGTTTTTTTATTCTACTGTGTTATTTCACAGTGACTGAGTAACTTTACCTTTACCAAGGAACTGAATAAAATGAATTGGTCCCCACAGGCCTTTCAGACAGGAGAAGCTGCCTCTTACACAAGTACTTTGTCTGCACCAGGGCCTCAGGGATACTTTTTCAGGATCAAGCATAAGAAGGAATGCACCCTTTCCTTTACTCAGTCTGTTCTTTATCTTCTTCTAGTCATAATTCAGAGGTTTATGTTGTCTTATGTTTATGTTCATAGAGAATTTTGTAATTTAGCATTTAGATGTCACATGCATTAAGGTAAGCTCTGTGTAATATCACATCTGGACACAAATGGCATTAAATAAATACTTCTACATCTAAGAGAAAACGTGAGACCCCATCAGAAAATAAACCCTAGGAATAAAAGGTGTTATGCCTGTTTCTCCTGCTTAGAATAACCCCTTTATTCTAGTCCTTGTCAGCCAGGGTAACCATAAGAGCTCCCCACAGGGAACAAGCTGAGGATGTATGTGTCAGAAGTAAGTGCAGTGGGTCAGTGCAAGAAAATAACTAGGTATGATTGGGAGATACTTCTTCTGCAAGCCAAAACAAAAAAAACTTCAGGAAAAAAACCCATATTCTTCAGTGGTTGTTGGTCATCCTCAAATCATAGCTAAGCCTGAACTTCACAACTGACTGTTTCAAACAAACAGTTCCTTTGCAAGGATGAAGTCAGTCATAAAAATTATGAAAAGGAAGGTCAAGGAAAGGAAGATTCAACTATTTTCACAATCTATGCATAACTCAAAATTTAGGACATGAAATAGCTTTTAAAGTTAGCCTTTCCATAGAACTATATGGAGTTTTGTGCAAAGCAATAATGGGAGGGACTTAAATAATTCTACTTTCATTCATAGATAATATGACAGAATAAAGAGAAAGGTGCATGGAAGTTTTATAGTATCTGTTTTCTTACAATAACAAAAAAAGATATGTCATTATTGAAGCAAGTGAGTAACACTTTAAAAGGAAATACTTTACTGGAGGGCCTTGAGCTCCCACTTCACCACTGGGTCCTTGGTCCCCTTCTTCACCCTGAGAAAGCAAAAGGAATACACCTGTAGCCAATCCATACTATGCATGTTGCTCTGTCACTCTATGAGGTGCATTTAATGTTTTCTGTCACCATGTCCTGCTTGAAAGAAATCCAAATGAAGTCCCACCACTTCTTCAGACAGATACTCATTCAGGTTCACATTCCATTCAATTATTAGTCAATTGGGTAATTTCAAAGAAACTTCAGTATAAAGAAAAATGATACTTTACTCTTAATCTGTCCCTCCATTTCTTCTTGATGTTAATCTCCTTAGGATTTTGTCAGGAACTGTAGTGATAGGACAAGGAGGAAAGGGTACAAACTACAAGAGGGGAAGTTCAGGTCAGCTATTAGGAACAAATTCTTTACTGTGAGAGTAGTGAGACACTGGAACAGGTTACCCACGGGGGCTGTGGATGCCCCAACCCTGGCAGTGTTCAAGGTCAGCCTGGATTAGGCCTTGAGCAACCTGGTCTAGTGAGAGGTGTCCCCGCCCACGGCAGAAGGGTCGGGGCTTTAAGGTCTATTCCAACCTCTCAACATTCTATGATTCCATGATTTCTTGTTCTTCCAGTCTAAAAGTGCAAAACGTTTTCTCTAATGTTTTTTCCTGCAACACTGAAGCACGGAACAAGGCAGTGCAAATCTGAAATTTTCTTGCAAATATTTCAATATTAATGAAATTATATAACAAGGGTAATTCAAATGAAACACCTTAAGATAGTTAAGATTTCAGTTTTCAATATGAATTGGACTTGGCCTCTGCTTAAGAACTTCTACTGTGTCATTTACCTCTTAAATGTCTCTTTTCCCTCTCATTCTTCATGTAACTACTCATCTGTGCTGCTTGGTAAATTCAAGGAATTATTCTGCATTTAAATGTTTGAAAGTCTTCAGTTAAAAAAGTTAGCTTTAATTTTTCCCATAAGTTCTATAATAATTAAATTGAATAATCAAAATAAAAAGCAAGAGGAGTATGATTTGTGAATCATAATAATTACATAATACAGGTGTATAAAGAATAGAGATGTGACTTCATTTACTGCAGAGCACTATGATATGTAGTATCACTTCATGTATTCTGTTAAAACAATTAATACTTACAACAAAATATAATACTGTGTTTGAAGGCAATGCTACACTACTATCAGTTTGCTAAAAACAACAGCAGTTTTTTCCTCTTTTTTTGTTTTACCTTATAACCTTGTTTTCCTGGTTCACCAGACTCTCCTTTTGCACCTTTTTGCCCCTAAAATAAACAAGAAAAACCAAAATAAATAAATAAACAAACAAACAAATAAATAAATAAATAGAGACTATTCAAAATTAAAATACAGTTTTCCAAAACAGACATGGGCTGCTGAGAGCTGTCTTGCTGTTCCCTCTCAACCCACATTCAGTACTGCTTCCTCACCTGTCTAGGAAACACTACATGTTAAGTACCATGCTCAAAATATTTTCTTATGGATCTAACAAGGCTGCATTTCTAGACAGGCTAGTAATTCTTCTTGTGCTAGCCCATAAAAATTCCCTCAGGCCAACAGTATTTCTAGAAACCAGCAAAGAATATATTAAAAAATCTTAGCTAAAATGAGATTCAAACAATGTTAATTTCAATTTAGTATGTTACACATCTCCCAGGAAGAGAAAAAGAAGTCAAAAAGATTAAGAATCTGGGGGAATATTTAGAGTTTCTAGAGTCAGACCCCAAATGATCCAGGAAGTGAATGAAGCAATCTTTCACATACTCTAATGTTCTCAGGACCACACATAAATTTTACAGTGAAGATTAGAGGAATAGCAAGAGATTTCAACAACAAGAAATCATTCTGGCAGTCAGCAGTTGAATAACCATAAGCAACCACACTGATGTAGTATTTTTTGAAATTAAGGGTGAAAAGCCTTTTTCCAAGTCAGTAATTACCCTCCCTAGTGCCTTGAGACAGCATCTCTGGAAGGAATGCTGGAACAATCAAGTTCTCTTACCTTCATACCCATTAAGCCAGCATGTCCTGGGCGGCCAGGTGGACAAGCACTGGGACACTGAAAAAGCATTCACACAGTTATTGCCACATAGGCTGAATAAGGTTGTCTGAGATCACTCAAAAAGAAACAAAACCATGGATAATAATCTTACCAACAGGTCTCCATCTTGCAGGCCAATCGACCCCTAAATGAAATTAAATTAATCAAAGTCAGCAATAGAACAGCAACCAGACATGACTCATTATGCAATACAGTCATTAGACAAAACTACTGCCAAATCAGAAATGCAACCAACCAAAGGATCTCTCACATGAAAAGCCCCTAAACTGTAGGATTTTACTGTAGGACTGCAGGTCCTGTCCTCTAACTTAGATCAACTTTTCAAAAACTCCAAAGTATTTCTCTTGCTTTTTGAACTACCTCAGATATAGTTTATTTTAAATACAGAACTGATATGTCCAAACCCCATTAATTTCCTACAGAGCCCAAGACAATTTCTATAATATCAATAACTTAGTGCCATTCAGAAAAAGATTTAGGTCTTTACAGAGAAAATTATTTTTACAGGGAGAGCAGACTTCTCGAAAGTATTGGTAGATGACAGTTGCAATAAACTAGACATCAGTGTACGAGATGGAGTCAGTAGGGGGAAGGTCCTTTCTCATATTAAATCAAATACTTGATGGAAGCTAACAGGAGGCTTATGAGGCACAACAGGATGAAACATTATCTCACAGCAGCAGCTGGATTCTCTGAAGCCCTGTGGGGAGGGAGCACACTGGTTCAGAGAAAAGCACAGGAGAGCTTAAGGAATGAGCTCCTTAAAGAATGGTCTCCTTATATACAGAAGGATTTTAAAAAGCCAAGAGTATTTGGGTCCATAATGTCATCAACTGGAGTGGGGCTGTGGCACTTCAGAAACTTAAAGAAGACAAAACTTTAAGGAATAGAAGCACTATATGCCATTATTGAGAACTCATTTCCACTTGTTTCCAAACTACTCTTCTCCAATTTACCATTCAAGGCTTTTTAAATGCCTCCGCCAATCCTCTGGCAACTTTCATGAAACATGGCATAAATTAAGCATATGTATTTAGGGTCTGTCCCTGAAGAGTGGGGAGGAGGAGGTTCCCAGCAGAGGAACAGTACAGCTTTAAAAAAGGCATTAGCATAACACCTTTCCCAGAGGTTTGCATTTCCCAGCACCCAGACTGAGATGTGTCTGCCAAACTCTCCATTTCATTTCTCTGGGCAGGTAAAAGGTATAACACACACTCCTCCTCCCAAGAGGTTAAGAAAAGGTAGCCATTCTCCTGGAGAGGCAAAGCACTGCTATAAAGCTTTCTTCTATTCCTTGCAAGTAGCAGACCTGCTTGAAGAAAGACATCAGACCACAACCCTCCTGGAAGCATATGTTTCTGTCTCATGAGCCAAATATTAATCTTTTCTTCTCCCAACAGAGAAAAGCCTACCACTACTGAAGTAATACCAGTGAAGCCCAACAAAAAAAAAAACAGTTACAGTATTATGATTCACAGGGAAATTTAAAACCTGTGTATTTGCAATTTACAGAAATGGGAAGGTGTCATGAGAAAATTTACACAGTTTGCACTTCAAACTACTTTTTTATAACCATGAAGACTGGAAACTTGCTTTCTAAGTGGAAAATAAAAATCCTTCTGAAATCCTTAAGTCAGTATTCAGCTGTAGAACTTGGGGAGAAGTTTTGTTCAAGAGCAACAATGCAAAATTCACATATAAGCACATATTAAACATAATCACTTACTGGAGGACCAGGAGGTCCTGGTGGCCCTGGTGGCCCTCTTTTGCCTGGATCTCCCTTAAAAAGAGTAAAAAGAATTTAGTTGATTAATAGTAATAATGACAAACAGTAGTCACATATTCAGACCACAGAACAACAGTAAAAAATTAAGAAGGCTGCAGAAGGACAGACTAGGTAGGCAGTTCAAACATCCACACACAACATGGCTCTCCTAACAGAATGGGAAAACTATTTTTTTTAGTAGAACAGCAGCCATGTTGTGAAATAGGAGCTAAAAGAAAACTGAAACATTTTTGCCTGTATTAGAAAGCTGAAACATCTGATCACAGGATCATCTGTGCACTCCTCCTCTATAACTGCTGTTAGGTTATGAATGAAAAGAATTCTAGTAACTGGCAAAAAATGGCCAAGGTAAAGAGAGGGGAAAATCCATGTTTTCAAAGCACAAGAAGAATTTAACAAGTTAGAATTTTTTCCTGTTTGTGAAATTCTGATGCTGAGTGCTCTCAGTAAGTAAAAACAATGTGGAACCTCTGCAAATTATTTTTTCTGAATGTTTTTAATTAAAATAGATCTAATAATTGGGTAGAGACCACCTTTTAACTTATTGTTGTCATTTCAATCGTTTTTTTTGCATTTTATTAAGTCATAAATGCTGTTAACAAGACGAATATAGAAAAATGATTCATTAATTCTCGAAATGCATGAGATACAGAGAGCCATTCCTTTCCAAGCAATGCATAAGTACATTGTGGGACTTGTAATTACAATGTGTTATGGAGGTTTGGGATATAAATGGATGCAGAGACTAACTGCATTAATGGCTCACATGCAACTTATGCAAAGACATCAGAGATACAATTCCTGATTCAGGCAACTAACTGCCAGAATGTGTGACAGTGTGACAGAAAAATGCCATTTTACAAGTAGCCTGTACACTTCCCTAGGTATCCATTCTTGCCCCTCTTACAGACAAGACAGTGAGGTAGATGGCTCATCTTCTGGAACAAATTGGTAGTTTTTAAAATTCTTTTAAAATTCATTTATACAATTGCATTAAAAGGTAGCTTTTATTCAACAAAAGTTTAATGCTATTTCAGATTTCAAGTAGAATAATCAACTTGGATTTCAGTAAAATGTGGTGTCAAAATATGACAGTTTGGGGAAACTAAGTGCACAGTTCAGCATTAAGATCAATAGATGGAGCCACATTTAAAATGAGACCCAGAATAAATACTAAATTGCCATGTTCATTGATAAGCAAATAAAAAACCAATTTCAATCGTAGTTAAGGTTTATATACAGAAATACATTTCCTGTATTTCTGGCAGGGCTGCTTTTTGATTTCAGCTTTCCTTGAATAAGAGAATATGTGACACTCCATGAAACATTTAATTCTAATCTGACAGGTGGCACCAACTTTGTGGTATTCATTGTTCTTATTTCTGATGAGCTTCAAACATACCCCTTCTTCTACCAGTGATCACTGCAGAGGAAAAGAACATTTGAAAATGGTGTGATAGCCAAAAGAGTATTTAGATAGCCCCTTTTTTTCTTTAAGTACCTTCTAGCAATTGAATAAACCTGTATTTTCAGCAAACACAGTAGTACTTACAGGTGGACCAGCAAGACCTACTTCCCCGGGGAGTCCTGCTGCACCAGCTGGACCCTACAACAGCCAAGGTAAATAGTAATTTTATACCAAGTAATTCCTATGTAACAAGCATCCAAGTATTGAGAACATGCAATTCTCACAAAGAGAAAGCTATGCCTTCAGACACCAATGTTCTTGCCCCATATACCACAGACCCACACAACCTCAGTGGTAGCTGAAGAAAACATACATAACAGACATAGAACGTGAAGATTAAAACCCTCTTTTTTCACTGAATTACTTTAAATTACAGTACAATGTCTTTATTAAGTATTCAAACAGGTTCATTGAACAGTGTGTTTATGAATTTCAAAATTGATACTTACAGGTGGTCCAAGAAGCCCCTTGCCCTGTGAAGTATGAAAAGAAGGTCAGAATTATGTGGAGGGCTCCAAACCTAGTTAAGATCTTTTCCAAGAATAGAATATTTGGGATAGAAAAGGTGTTAAAAAAGCCTCATTTGATTCTGAAAAATCATTTTCAAAACTTGTTTCACTACTGTTAAAAATCAATTTTATTATTAGGTGATCAGTATCAATAGAAAAAATTTAATTACTGATTAACTTGCCTTGCAGTATTATTACATATATTTATAAACATATAAACTTCCACAAAGGAATGAAGACACTAAAGCCTTTGTGTTTAGATAATTATCAAGTACTATGATAAACATATCTATGCTATAATAATTTCCTTCTAAAGGTACATTTGAATTTATAACAAAAGAGAACTTTATTCCCCCCAGCACTTTCCTGAGGCCTGAATCCATTAAACTTAGGGTTTTTGGTAATCAGAAAGAACATCAAACTTCTCCTGTTTACATTTTCCATCCATATTGTTCTGAATCATTTTAACAAGAAGTGTCTAAGATCCAAATGCATTTCTGCCTATTTGGATGATACACTCCATCTAAGAAAACAGATCCCTCAGTCTTGCATTATTAAAGCAAATGGAAAATTTTATGGAGAACAATGTCAGTGATATGTATGGAACACTAAAATATGAAATTCCAAATACACTTAAATATTCAGGAGATTTTATGTAATAAGGCATCAGGGCTGAATGTGAGTAAAAAAGCCACAGAGTATCAATCCAGGGTTGTATTTTAAGGCTCTTTAGAAAAGTCTGTATAACACAGGGAAAATTTCAAGCATTCATCAGAATCACTCCATTTTAACTGTTTAACACACAGCAGGAAGAAACCTTGCATAACATACAAAATCTCTTTGCTATTGCTTCACACTTCCTTGCTACAATTCATCATATTACAAATACCTATATTTGACTATACAAATCAAATTTTCACTGCATCACATATTCAATACTATAATATCACTTGCCTCTGAAAGGAGGAAACTGATGCCTTAGGGTTTAACTTTTATATTTTTCAAATCCTGTACTGCTAGTGTAACTCTGAAGTTTCCTGTAGCTTGTTCTCTATGCTGTTCTCTGTGCTAAGATAGACATAACAAAACCTCTAACTTGCTCTTCAGAGACACCCAGAACAAGAACTGTAAACCATCATCTTGGGAAGAGGGGGGCAAGCTGGAGGAAATCACATCATTGGCTGTGTTCTGGTTGGTGAATTTATGTTGATATAAAAGTGTGAAGCACTCATGACCTCTGGATGTCCATTTTGGGATTCACTGAGGCAGGACCTCTAGAGCCCAAAGTGTGCACCTGAAGACCTTTCTAATAAATACCTCCTTTATTCCTGTTTAGTCTGTTTCTATTAAATTTTAGGCATCATTTAACCTTAAATGATCAAGGTTAAATGATCATCAAAACCACCTGCTTGCAGGTTCTCATTGGAGTATCCCTTCCTAACACACCCCCGAACAGTGGCAGGGAAGGTCGAGGATACCAAAGGAAGCAGCTACAACTACTGCATCCAGCCCACACAGCAACCCAGGAGAAGGCTGTCCCCTCCTCTGGCCACTCCACTGCATCCCCTCATCTTCCTAAATTAAGGCTGCAAAAAGCAGGGATTCTCTCCCAGCAATCAGTGCCTCCCCCTCACAGAGATCCTGCACCACTCTGGCCATGAACTCTCTACAAGCAGACCAAGTTGCAAAGCTGAGACCTCCAGGGCAATCGTCAGTAAGGACATACATAGTGCAGCTCCTGGTCCCAACCAGCTGTCCACGTTCCTTCCTCTCTCTGTGTCCTAAAGAAAAAGCCTCTCCACACAGCCTGGGACCACAGCCTTACATGCCCAGGTGCTTGCTGCCTGCTTTGGAGGTGTTCACCTGCCCCACGGAGCACACAGAGAGCACAGGCCTGGGCAGCAATGCAGGGGCTGTCATCCCCTGCCTCAGGGACACCTACCCTGTAGATGGGGTAAGCACCCCTGCCATCCAGTACACAGAGTCCTGTATTTATAATTGTACCCTGTGCTGGACACTGTGTTTCAGTAGACCTTAAAATATTTTCGATTCTCTGTCTCTAAATATACACAATCCTCCCCACATGCCAGATGTGTAAACCACTAGCAATATATCAGCTCATAGAAGAGTTAGAGGGAATTAAAGGAGAGAATGTACTGAAGGGTGCAATACGTTCACTTAAGGTAGCAGCCCCAAGTTCATCTACCAGGACCAGGTCACAGACACCAGCATATTTAAATTAATTGAATAAAAAAATTACTTGAATTAATCAGAAGGACTTTGTAAGCCTGTCACTTGAATGATTATCCACCAAAGAGATGAGACAAAGGGAATAAATGAGAACAAGATGATGAAGTAGGTAAAAAAATTAAAAAATAGGGAAAACTTAAGATGGTAACTGAAGATTGCCAGGGTATCTTCTGGGGAAGAAAAGGTGACAGAAGCAGAGAAGCAAATGCTGTATATAAAACTTTATGTCCTTAATATTCATTCTTGGAGATACCCTGAAGTCCTAACTTGGCAGATAAATGCCACTGGATGAGCATGAAAAACAGTTATAATAATTTAAAACTAATTAGTGTTGTATCCAAGGCTTCTGATTTTGTTTGAACTGAGCATTTTAATACCTTAAAAGCAAGAGGTTTTGTGAGAAATGAAGTCTTTGAGTAAGTATCCTGGGACTACTCCATTTGCAAAAAGCCACTGACAGTGTTCAAACCAGTGCATTATTACACCTAAGCACTCAATTAATCATGTAGCTAGTATGCAGAGCCATAATTGTGCTCACTACATTTCTAATAAATCAGGCTTCATGGATCAAACCAAAGAACTGCAAAGGTTAAACAGCCCCATTACTTCACATTTGTAGTGAGAGCTTCTCCAAAATTCTCTGAATCTGAAAATTAGAACCATCACGCTCCAGCACTACTATTTCTACATGTTTTTTTTTTCCTTTCTGTTTTTATGGTAGGTGGGTTTTGTTGGGGTTTTATTGGGGGGCGGAGGGGTACGGTGTTTGCTTTGGTGGGGGGTTGTGGGGTTTCTTGTTGTTGCTTTGGTTTGGGTTTTTGCGGGTTTTGTTAGTAGGTATAAAAGCCCAGATGACCAGCGCTGGCCATTTTGAGAATCTTCCAGTAGCTGCACAATTCCCTCAAAAGCATACAGCCATTCATCAGAGGGAAAATTGCATTTATACAGGCTTTCCTGGGAGATTTATTCTGAGCATTAATCTCCACATATGGATTCAGCATGTATGGGTTAACAACCACAGAGCTACAAAATAAATCACTAGGCTTCTTCCTAACATGCGAGGTCTAAGGGTTAATTTTAATAAGTACAAGAGTAATGACATGAGGTGACTAAGTATATCCATCTTTTCTCTTTTAAATAAATAGGAATTCTCATTTCTTTATTATAAATATTTCTGCAGATTTACCTGAAAAAACAGTTGCTTATTAAGCAGAGGCAGAACAACTCCAAAGGCAATCCCTACTGAGGTTCACTGAAGCGTTATCACCCTAAGACTGAAAGTCTCAGGGCAAACAAAAATCACTCAGCTTTGAACAATGGTCCAAAAGTTTATCAGATTTATTGCTTTTACAGTCTCAAAATATGGTAACGAAAGGTCTGCTGCTCTGAAAGGAACCAGCATTCCATCTTGACGAGTTGGTTCAGTTTTCTGCTTTCCCAAATTAACATCTCTCCCTCTAAAATTAGAGTAATTCTCTTTATACATGTTTTATGCACCCACTTATTCTGGAGGGTCTTAAATTAATCATTCTCGCATTATTCTGTAAATGGTGAGCTAAAATCACATATGTTTTCCCCAACTTGGTTTTTATTGCAGTTGACAGGCTAAAATATCACTTTTGACCAAGTATTTCAGTAATTCAGTTTTATTTCCCCATTCTTTCCTATCATAGAATCACAGATTGGCTTGACTTGCAAGGGACCTTAAAGATCACCTAGTTCCAATTACCATGAGTAGAGACACCTTCCATTAGACCATGTTGCTCAGATCCCCATCCAGCTTGGCCTTAAACACTTCCAGGGATGGGCCATCCAAATCTTCTCTGGGTGACACATGCCTGTGCCTCACCACTCTCACAGCAAAGAATTTCTTCCTAACATCTAATATAATCCCACTCTCTTTCAGTTTGAAGCCATTCCCCCTTTTCCTGCTGCTCCATACCCTTGTAAAAAGTCCCTCTTCAGCTCTCTTGTAGGGTCCCTTCAGGTACTGGAAGGCAGCAATTAGGTCACCCCTGAGATGTGTCTTTTCCAGGCTGAACAATCCCAATTTTCTCAGCCTTTCCTCGTAGGAGAGGTGCTTCATCCCTCCAATCGTTATTTCCCATATCATCTGAGTAAACACACCTGACAGAGTTTAACTACCTCTTCTTTGCAGCTAGATGTTATAAAATGCATTGCATACAAGCCAGAAATTATTTCCCCATCTAGTGGATAGAAAAAAAACCCAAAACCAAACAAATAAACAAAAAAACTCCACCAAAATCACAACCAACAAAACAAAACAAAAATCTCACCTCAAGCCCCTAACAGAAAAATGCACAAGTTTCAGTGTACCTAGATCTACCTCAGATCTGCCATTTTCTGTGACTAAATTTAGCTCATATA
The DNA here is from genome assembly GCA_013400515.1 of Erpornis zantholeuca. Classification (NCBI taxonomy): domain Eukaryota; kingdom Metazoa; phylum Chordata; class Aves; order Passeriformes; family Timaliidae; genus Erpornis; species Erpornis zantholeuca. The sequence goes on along the minus strand of VZTN01030548.1, from coordinate 37,524 downwards.
TTGAACCTAAAGACCAGCCAGCCATTACAAAAGTATTACCTATTTTCCAAATTTTCAGGTAAGAATCAGCATCCATGAAAATTAAAGTGTCCAAAATGTGATTCATCTTGAGTTTGAGCATGACCATAATGTCAGACCTTTGAGGATAACTTTATCATTTTCTCTCTGGCCAAATAGCAAAATAATTGTTTCATATAGATTTAATGAGAGTTAATAGGACAAGGTCAAAAATACAAATACACAAGGAGTGTTATACTGGAATACAATACCTCTTCTATTTAATTTAAATAATTTCTCCAAACTGAATCTAATTTTTAATTACATTTTAATTATATGTAATCAAATGTAATCATTTTATGTCATTAAAAGTACATAAATTATATGTAGTGTTGTTATAATTTCTGCTAGTTATCTTGTTCCATTACTCATATTTCTTGAGGCCTTTTCCTAAGCTAAATTTCTACATAGCAACCATCATTCACTTCTTCAACTTGCAACACTCCTAAAATTCACAATTATTTTCAGCCCCTAAAATGGATGTTAAGTCCATCTTCAAGCCAATTGGAACATCGCTCTTTGCATGTCCTTTCTCATACTTTGTTTTGTTTTCATACAGAGCAGCCGAAGAGCACAAGGAGTCTCACAAAATTTACACTTCAGCAATGCCATTTAAGCACATGGCAAGAAGCTGAAAACAGGAATAGCTGTAGACTACTATATGCAAATGAAACATATCTCATCTCCATAGCATTTTCATAGAGATGGAAAAGAATGGTCTAAATCCAAAACTTGGGTCCACATCACACGTCTTCCTTTCTTACCTTACATAACCTTTCAGTAATATTTGCACACTTAGATATAAAGGCAAAAAGGTTCTTTAAAGTACTACTTTCGTAACTTACAAGTACTTTGAAACCTCAGAAATAGTTGGGTGTTTTTCTTCCCTACATTTAATGGTAAGAAGCCTTCATATTAATACTTAAGGTGTAAAAATCCTCTTCGTATAGTAAATTCATTACTTACTGGAAGTCCACGAGCACCTGGCAGTCCTGGCTCCCCCTTTAAAAGATAAAAAATGAGTTTTTAAGAGGCACTAGCATCAAGTTTTGTAAACAATACACAATAAGACGTTCTTTTACCTTTTGGAGGGTATCATTTAGTGGACATAGTCTGCAAGTATTATTCACTTCATTAATGCTATGCTGGTTTCAGTAAGACTTGATAGAAAGGAAAGTATTAAAAATATACAGCCTCAGGCCTTGAATTCCCCCACCCCCAAAAATTCAAGCATCTGACTTCTGATTTATATTTCATTTGTGTGATTGATGATGAAGTCAGGTTTCACTGTTCAGTTCCCCCTGCATATTACAATGACACAATTGTAATAAAAGATAGAAAGGGCCTCACCATTAGTGGAGATGCTCAACCTTAATCTCAACAATGTAATGTCAGCCACCATTCCTTACTGCTGGCTGTGGGAATGGAAGCTTCTTTGTACATATGTATTCTATAGATATTTTAAGATTGTAAGAAAGGCTGCAGCATCTTATCAGTCACATAGAGACAAAAAAAAATGCTGCTTTTAAAAAATTCATCCTTTCATGCATAATTTTGTTCCTACCTTCTGTCCTTTTGGTCCTGGGGCTCCACGTGAGCCATCAGGTCCAGTGAATCCCTTTGGAAGCAAGGTATACAATGTTAATGCAAGGGTTATGAGTTTTTCTTAATCACAACAGAAAATATTATAAAACACAGAAAAATTAAGCTATTAAATGAGATTAGTAACTGCAGGAGACTTGCAATCAAAATATTTATTTACATATACAGATAGATATAGCACAAGTTCAAATTACTAGCTTCTAGTGACAAACATCAGTGCCTGTGCTATGTATCTTCAAGAATTATTTAGTTACACCACAAATTAAACATGTGATCTCAAATGATCTTATTTCCTCCTAATGGGAGATGGATTGATTTATTTCATGGCTAAGGTTAAAAACAAAAACTGTCAGTGTTGTCCATTTCAAATAAAAGTTTCATTGAAAACAACAACAAAAAAACCCAAACAAACAAACAAAAAACCAAACAAACAAAAAAGCTACCAGGATGGATTTAAATTTACCCTTTGAACTTGTCTTTCTGGCTAAAATTAAAAACCATCCATGATATTATAACCAGGAATTCACTTGGAGTTCTTATTTTTCCTTTTATTTCCAATTTTATAGTCAGCGTATATGGCTTAGAAACTTCCAGATATCCAGAAGCACTTTTCTTTTATGTTTATCTAATTTTTTTTTTTTGGTACATTTCCAGAAATTCAGTGTTTGCACAATTGTTCTGACAATTTGATTTTGAAAGCTTACATGATCATTACAAGCAATTACTGTGCAGTACCTTTTCACAGTCTATTAAACCTGACACTGAAATAATTTTTGAAATAAAATGAGATGTAAAAAGTCATAACTGCCTCACCAATTAAACACAGAAGGTATTATAAATGTAAAACCCCAATTAAAAGTTGAATGCACGGTGGAAGTACAACAAGGTCTCATGGTTTTTCCTCAAGTGAAAATAAAAAAAGTTCAATATTTCGAAAGATTGTACTCTTGTTTTACACTTTCACTCCACCTAATATGAGGGAATATACAAGTGTGAACAGATACCAAAAGCTGACCTGAATTTAGTGTGTTCTGTTTCACGTGATTGTGTTCCCATGAATTTTGGCAAGGAAAATAAAACCAAGTGAAAATTTTAAGAGGCAATGATTTTTAAAGATCTGCTTATAGGGTGTTGACATGTACAAATGGGTTGTGGCCTGTATTGTTTTTAGGAAAAAGTGAAGTGGTATGAGATGTCACTCACAAAGCCCATTTCCTCTGACAGATATGAAATTTGAACAGTTTAATTAAAGTCTCTTCCAGATCCATGTCCACTAAATCTCTTCCCAAAAGCAAATTAAATATTAACCTCTAACAGAATTAAACCTTAAGTAGATACTAGGCTTTTTCATTTATGTAACTTACCATGCTCTCTGATACAATGGTTTATTATATATAATCTTTATTTTTGATATTTTAAATTTTTAAAATTTTAAAAGCTTATGTAAATTAAACATAAACTTGCCTACCTCCTGGCATAACACCTAAGTTCTAACGCAACAATCTTTTTTCATTACAAGAAATGCTTTCTCACAGTGCTTTCAGGAGAGAGAAATATGAAGTTTCCCAAAAACCTTTGAAGGCATTTTTATTGCCAAAAATTTATTCAAGAGGCATGACCTAACAGGCCATCAACAGTAGATGATGTTGAAACTTTGATATTCTCTATTATTTTCCACAGGACAGGAAGATGCATTAGCAGACCCTCATCATGCCCTCGCTGCCCTGCCCTGTGACCAGAGGTGGCTTCCAGAGGTGGCAGCACAAGTCCTCTGTCAGACTACTGCCCAGTGCCTTCTCCAGGGCCAGGTGGCAGCACCCACAGCCCTTGTGCTTTATTTATTAACTCTTGATTTAAAAAAAAAAAAGAAAAAAAAATGGAAAAAAAAAGAAAGGAAATTCTAGAAAACCAAGTGTACTCACATCAGCTCCTGGCTCTCCAGGCAGCCCAGGGGATCCTGGTTTGCCTGCATCCCCATCTGGACCCTTCAGGATTTAAATGGACAGTTAAGCACGTTTCACAGAGTGCAGCAGAAACAAAACTCAAAACTTCTTCTCTTACAGATGCAAATGCAAAGTAGCTGGAATCACTTACCGGTGGGCCAGGGGGGCCCTTTGGGCCTCTCTCCCCCTACCAAGATATGAAAAGGAAGGTATTAGTCAGAGCTACAACAATCATGCTTCAGGAAAATCACTGATTTACAGATTATCAGAAATAATTCTGAACTCACTCTTATTGTAGACAATAAATACTAAATCCACATCATTTCTATTACAGACTAATAGAAATCACCACAGAATCTTCTCACAGGAATCAAGGGAACACACATAGTAGCTCCTAAATAACGCCACAAATCCTTATCTTGATTTCATATGAGTGATTCTATGTAATCTCTTTTGAGATTAGATTTATAAAACCCCTGCACCCCAATAATGACAGATAATCACAGCATATGATGCTGATTACATAAAACGAATAATCCTGAGTTTTCTATACCAAAGATAGTCTGACAAGCTGTTCCTCCCCTCACTCCAGCCCACTACAGAGTAGTAGACCCATCAATTCCTTCATATATCTGCAGCCAAATTCAAGATCCTCAGGATCAAATGCTGACATGTCTGTCATGCCATGCAGATACACCTCAAGGTATTTCCTCTCTCCTAGGCAGGGCATGGGAAACACTTACATCAATGCCATCAATACCGGGAACTCCTGGTGGCCCTGGTGGACCTGGGGGGCCTGGTGGACCAGGGGGACCTCTCTGACAAGGAGTAAAAAAAAGGAGCAATTAGAGCCTGCAAGCCACCGAGCCAGTCTGGGGGGGACCAGCACAGTTAGAGGCTATGGATTAGTCAGGAGGTTACAGCTGTGACAAGGAGCTGCACCCTCACCCCGTGTGTATCACAGGCCCTATATCCTGTTTGGACTGTCACTATGAGGATTGGCAACACTGCCCTCACCAAGGGAATGGGGAAGGTGTTAAACCCCCTGCCATGGGCCCAGCCACTCTTCAGTGCCCACAGTGCTGCCAAGGCCAGGTGGGCTCCACTCCCCACCCAGCAGGATCTGAATGCCACATGGCACTGACAGGGTGGCAGAAATGAAAGTGAACTTTGCGAATCAAACACTGAAATTCACAACACTAATTACTCATTTAGCCAACACAAAGGAAACAATCTTCCTAAGAGTTCGTACTAGCAAAGAAAATTTAAAGCAACCTTTTCCCTGTTCCACTGACAGGCTCAGCAGTTTCCCCTGGATCCTCAGGATTACATTAACATCTACGGAGGCACTTTCTCAAAGCACCAGGCTCCCGAGGGGAGGCAGCAGGCGCCGCCAGCCTGTGGAAACTCAGGGAAAGGCTGTTACAGGTCTCCGTGCCCATAATGGGGGGCTCTGTTCTGTGAGTGAGCTCTGCCCGCGGCCCCACAACGGGGCTCTGTGAGCAGGAGGCTGCCCGGGGCCCTGAGCCTGGCAACCTTGCTCCCCACAGCACTGCTACTCTGGACACCTTTCCTCCACACACCAGACTTCCCAGAAATATTCCATCCAGCAGTAGTTGTATGGGGAGCTCAAGTGCCGCCGGTGTCACCTGCCCTGTGCTCACCAGGTAGGCACACACACGGCACCACTGCCCTGAGGCCAGCTCGCCTCTGCAGCGTCACCCACAGCTGCTGGGGGGGACACGGGACAAACCCTCCGGCGGTGGGTGCCAGGGCAGAGCAGCCTTCGGTCCCTCTGCACCAGCGCCCCGAGCTCCGTCCCCTTCCTCGCACTTACCTCGATTCCCGTCTGGGTTATCTGTGAGAGAGAGGAAAAAAAAAAAGGCAAAAGAAACGAGAGCCAAAGTCAGAACAAACTTACTTGAGCCAGGCCGAGGCAAAGCGCCTGCAGGAGAAGCCCCAGGGGCAGGAGGCGCCGGGCCATGGATGGAGGGAGCAGCCTGCGCCTGCCGGGGCGGGCGGGCGAAAGGTGAGCGCGGCCGGAGCCCCTCCCGGCTGCGGCCCGGCCCTGGGCAGGATCGCGGGGATT
>VZTN01030548.1:19559-31801 GCA_013400515.1 Erpornis zantholeuca | reverse complement strand
GGGTTGGATTTCTAAAAGCATCAAATACCAGGCAGGTATAGTAAAATAGAGCATCTCCTGCCAGGAAGGGGGAGATAAAACGAGACGCTCGTGGGCTTCAGCGGCGGGCAGGGCAGGGCAGGGCAGGGCAGGGCAGGGCAGGGCAGGGCAGGGCAGGGCAGGGCAGGGCAGATCGCGTCGCTCACTCACTCACTCACCCGAGCCGGCAGCTCGCCGCAGCCTTCGCGCTGGGGTCGCAGGGGGTCGCAGTGAATCACCATCCACTGGATCTCGAACTGGCGAAAGAGATAAAGATCATGTGAATTCGGGTCAGGGGGTCACGCTGGGAGAGTGTAAGAGGAGGAATACTGGCACACTATGTAAACGCTAGGTATTTAATGTCAATAGCTACAGGTAGGGCAGTCTTCACCCTGCATTCTTCCACCCGTGATTGTGGAGGTCTCTTGAAGAGGTGCCACAAACTGGCCGAAGGATTTAAAGAGAAAGACAGATTTGTCAAGTGTCATTTTTTACATATTCTTTACAAGTGCTGGCATTTTTCCAAACACTGTATGTTTGTTTTCTTAGACATACAAAAAGTTTTTCTCTAAGTGGATAGTTGTGCTCATGCAGAACCACAGGCCTGAGGATGGAAATATGGTCCAACTGTGAGAAGTTCAAAAAGCACATTTGTATGCACTCTAGTGACAGACTACAACTGAGTAATATACTTCTGTGAAATTTCACATCTTCTTCAAACTTTACTATTTGGTACTGGGAAACAACACAGGATTAAGGTAAACCTCTTTTCAGAAGCTGCCACCACAACTCACTTGATGTGCTATTTAGGTCAAAAAACAAAGCAGCTGCTGAAAATTGCTGAATTGCTTGAACATAGAGCTTCAGAAGTATATCCATTGATATATAATGCATCACGTGGAATTTTAAATACCAAAAGCATATTAAATTGTGTGTATTTGTTGTATCTCAGTTTTAAAGTCTTGTGTAGTTTTCCTTTCACATTACAGCCTGGCTTTTATACAACTGAGTGGTTTATCAGTTTGATGATAACATTCAGAAGCTTTTATTCCTTTCTTTTTATTATAGATGGCTGATGAATTGGGGAGCAACTAAGTATTGGAGGGTTATTTTTCTTGTTACGACATAAATCAGAGTCTTTTTCATACCAGGGTTCTGTTTTCTCCTGAGAAGCAGAAAATAGAAGGGAGTGTCCAGAGTTTTTCAGTTCTCATATCTTTGCCTCCCTAAGTCTTTGTTATTCCATGAGCTAAAGAAGCTCCCCACCACCACTCTCACAAAATGATGTCTTGGTGCTTCCTAGCTGCCTTCTGTGGGATACCTCATTGAGCTCTTCAGTCCCAACCCATAGCTGATGCAGGAGGCAGACTGCCCACCATCCTTATATTGACTTAGCTGTTTACTTACTGCAAGAACTAGTAAATGCTTTGAATCTGAAGTCCTTTAAAATCTCTGCGAGACACCACATATCCAAAAGTTGAAAAGCTCATGGGCTTTTTCTGTCTTTCACCTTCCTCACTTCAGTGCTGCCACTCCTGAAACCCTCTCTATCAAATCTCTACTGTTCTATTTGCTTTGCTGTCATCACAGTTTCCACAGTGCTGAGACTGGAGCACAACAGAAGCAGTGCCCTTGTTTCTTTTACCTGTTATCTGACACCACCATCTTTGAGTCAATTCTTTCCCTCCTTTATCCACTTCTCATTTTCAAACCTTCACAATAATAGCCAATTAAGCACCATAATATACATATAAAAGAACCAATACTAATTTAATACTACAAGGCAGCCATTCAATAGCAACAGCCAAAACAGGACTAAGTTGTCAACATTGTCCTAACCCTAAATACAAAACACAGCACTCTACTAGCTATGAAAAGAAGAAAGTTAACTCTATCTGTCTTGACGCTATATAAAACAAAAGCTGTTATGAAACCTGACATTTTAAAAATGAAAAATAAAACTCTTCTGATGGCAAGGTAGTAAAAGACATGACTGACTTCCCATTGATTTAGGGGAGGTGAGAGAAGGGCAAATAGGCGCTAGCCTTGATGTCAAGGTATCTTTTTTCATATCAGTGTTTCACAATGATCTTGTTGAGTATGTTAAGCTGATTTAAAGGATGCCATTATTTTGAAGATGGCTCATGTAGGTATTCTATTGATATCAATATGCAGTGTTATTAAGGATTAAGTACAGGCATAAAGTTCTCAGAAATGAACCACGGATAACTATGGGGGTAATCATAAATCAAAGATATTAAAATGTAACCTTTTAAACCCAAAGGTGGTGTGCTGGTTTTGCTGGGGTAGACCTAATTTTCTTCACAGTAGCTGGTATGGAGCTGTGTTTTGGATTTGTGCTGGGAGCAGTGTTGATAGCACAGGGATGATTTTGTTACTGCTGAGCAGTGCTTGGGCAGGGTCAAGGCCTTTTCTGCTGCTGACGCCATCCCACCAGCGAGGAGGCTGGGGGTGTACAAGGACCTGGGAGGGGACACAGTCAGGACAGGTGATCCCAAATGACTTAAGGGGATATCCCAGACCATGCAGAGTCATGCTCAAAATATAGAGCTGGGAGAAGAAGGGAAGGGCAGGAGGGAGTTTGAAGAGGTGCTGTTTGTCTTCCTAAGTCACTGTTACATGTGATGGAGCCCTGCTTTCCTGGAGATGGCTGAACACCTGCCTGCTGTAGGAAAGTGGTGAATTAATTCCTTGTTTTGCTTTTCTTGTGTTCATAGCTTGAGCTTTACCTCCTAAAGTGTCTTTATGTCAATCCACAACTGTCCTTACTTTTACTTTTCCAATTCCTATCCCACCATGGGGTAGAGTGGACAAGTAGCTGTGTGGGGCTTAGTTGCTATCTGGAGTTAAACTTCAACAAATGTTTAAGACCCATAGGTCAATATTCCTGACATAAATTTTGCAGGTTTCCTACAGGATTTCTGTTTCATCTTAATTTCTTATTCAGCACAGATATAATTGGCTGTTTCTGTCTGCTCACTGTTTTGTTCTCTTTAAGTTCTACAGCAATTCCTGCAAATGCCCACAAGCTTTGCACATCTCGGTATCAACCACATAATTCAGCTTTCTTACTAGTGCTTTAGTTGAGAGAGGTGAAGGTTAAGTAAGATGCAAATGAGACCTAAACATGTAGGGTAGCATTCTCAGTATAAAATCAGTCACAAGGATGCATTTAGCAGTACCACAGGCTTTAAGGAAAGCCATGACCCTCAGAGCACAGTTGTAGGTCTCCCCTGGGAGATCTGGCTCCCTGTACCCCACTGGGCTGTTGCTGGCTTGGTGATGATTCAGGGGAAGTCATCCCTCCCAGGGAAGTACAACTCAGCTAAGAAATTTTTCATTTGGAGATTTTTACAATGCTTTGTCAGGGATATCTATGTTTCTTCTAAGAGAGGTCTGCTGTCAGCTGTTTGTACATTTGTTAAGTGACCGAGAATAAACTACATATATTTAAATGCTTGTCATTACAGAGCTATTTTAAACATGTTTTATCCATTTATAGACATTTCTGAAATAGGTTTTTAGAGCTTCTTTTTCCTTGCACCTTTTTTCAAAGCCTTTGAACATTACAGTCAATTCTGGTATTATTTGGCTTTCCATAGGAAGGGCTCAGCCTTCTGAATGAGAGATTTCACAGGGTGAAAAAACCCAAGATGTGACTTTTTACAGTACCCAGACACAATCTGTTCTATGGTGTAAATTAATCCCTGTTAAACAAATATTGACAAGCAGCTTCCTCTTAGATGTTACAAGTCATGTAGCTTCCCTGAGCTAGTTAGAAGCATTAAATGTCAATTAAATAATGACCCAGAGTCACTTCTAGCAAAGTGTTTAGCTTCTAATATGAGAAAACCATAGAAATGCCTCTGAAATCACAGGAACTAAAGCAATTATATAATCTCACAGACGTTATAATTTGAGCAGTATGAAATTAAATCCCTTACCTTCCTATAAAAAACATGGAAGTTAGGAAGTAAGTTCCTTTTTAGTTTTGAAACGATGCTATATCTCATATTGCTTAGAGTTTATAATAGATCATATGAATTACTTTCAGATAAAAAGGTAAAAATTTAGATACTTTTATCTAAAAAGGAAAAGATAAAATGCAGTTCTGAATCTGTATAAAAATTTGCCCTCCATAAAGCATTCCAAAAATCCTGGAATAAATCTTTCTAAATGCTGAAAGGCAAGATGCAGTTTCTAAAGGAACTCTATCTATTATTCTCCTAGACAATCATAGTAATAACAAGCAATAAAGAATCCCTTTTAAAATTATATGTATTACAGTGCACCTATGAGAAATTGACTTATTCTGCAAGATAAATAGGGCCCTCACAGAATGCTGCAAAAAAGAATAGGAAACACATAATTTATGTCCTTTTAAAATTATACCACTGAAACTAATATACTTTAACAATGCCTTGGAGTAGATTAAAAGCTGTGCCTAGGGCATATTAAATATTCAAGGCTGTTGAGATATTTAAACTTACAGTCGAGGAAGTTACAGGATAAGCCTAGAATATCCCAAAACACAGATTTATTTAGTCAATATAAAGAGAAATAAAGTACACAGGCTAAAACAGAAACTTCTGCAATAGAAATAGGCATCTTAAAGTTACTAGTCCATCTGACTATGTAATTCCTTTATCATAATTTCAGAGGATATGGGGTTTCTACATTTTTGTAATATCAGGTTGAACCACTCCCATTGTCATTTTGGGCTTTCCAGCATAGGACATGGAATTCAATCTAGTGAGTCCTAAGTCAGTTCTGTCTAAAATAAAGAATATTTTTAGACATCCAAACTCAGTTTAAGAATATAGCGTCATGCTTTTTGTCTTCCCTGATAATTTGTTCCAGCATTTCATTATTCTTTTTGTCAAGAAGTGTGCATCATATCCCTGTTTGAAGGCCTAATTCACGCAAAGATTTTACTTTTTTTCATAAAATACATTCATATGACTGAATCTTCCCAAAAACATGCTAAAGTTATAAACAAATATTTTGCATGACAAATGGTGAATTGTAAAACTATTTCCTTCTGTTTTGTTCTTTCATACTTAGTGGAGGTTGTCCTATAGTTAACATAGCTCCACACTGGTGCCTAATGATGTACAGTCTTGAACACAGGCAAGGCAGAGCTCAATGCCAGACACTTTTCCCCACCAGATGCCTGAAGAGCCCTGGGTGATGAATGTTGCTCATTTGTATACCTTGCTGAAAAGAGCAAGTCTCTGCAAAACAGAGGCTGGGGAGGAAAGAGGCTAAGATTCCACACTGCTCTTCTTCTTTTCCTCACTTCTTTAATCCTGGCCAGAGGTCAGCCAGAGTACTGACAGAAGGCCAGGGTGACCTTGATACCACATCTCTCTCCTCACCTGTCAGCTGCCATTTGGAATCATCACTTCAACAGACAACAGGAACCCTCCTCATTTTTAAAGGGGTGACTCTGTTGCCTAACTTGAGGGCACAGTTTGCTCTAGCACTGTATACCAGGTGCTGTAAAACTGTTGCATTAATACCTATAGCTTTCTCTGCATTTAATATCTTTCCAAAGAGGAAAAAAGTATTGGCATAGGATTTTTTTTTTCATCCTAGTAACATGCAGAGAATATGTGTAATGTGTAATATTTTCGTCATCCCACCTATCCAGTCATCCATCAATATCACTCAGAGCAGTTAACAAAGCTGAGATACATATTCTAATTTGTAACATGCTAATTGCCACATTATCAGCTCCAGCTGATTCTTTTGAATGACATTTTCAAAGACTAACTCTTGTTTTCAACAGAATTAGTATAACTTTTCAGCTATTGAAATTTCCTAATCCACCTCTACAACAGCATGCCAGATAGATCTCTACAGACACATGGGGCAGCTTTCTGCTAGCCCTCTCAATTAAAAGTGATTTCAATCCAGTACAATACAGTAACTAAACATACAGAGGTGATGCAACATGAGATGCTTCTTTTGTTGCAATGTTTTCCCTTTCAGGTTTACTCAACACTGATTAACATGTGTCCACTTTTTTTGCAAACATGGAGATATGGTTTAAAGTTATGTCTCACTTCACTCTTTTATTTCTGAGTTTTTGAACAAGTACACGGATGTCTAAGAATTTTCATTATTGAAACTTAGACATAACCTGGGTCATCTTGTAACTTACAATGTATAAATACATATGTGCAAAATTTAAAAAGCACAGATAGTACTTACCTGCCAAAAAGTTGCTATTTCTGCTTTCATAAATAATTTAAACATGCATTCCACAAAACAAAACCCCACATTTAAGGTAAAACCCTTTTTGCAGAAATAAAAGATTTTGAAACTTACCGGAACTGAAATTTGAGGATTATTTTTAAGTTTTCCAAGCAGGGCAAAGCCATCAGTGTTGATTTTCCCTTTTGGTTTTATGTTTAAGGATTCAATTTTAATACAGTCAATAAAAAGTGTGACACTGCTTGCTTCCACAATTATCATAAGCTTGTGCCACTGGGAGTCAAACAAGAAAGGCAAATGCAAAAATGATGCTGTTTGGTGTCTTCCATCTGCTCCTTTATAAGAAAACTCAACACTTTTCACTTGACCATTGAGATTCACTCCCACTTGTTCTTTTCCTGAAGAATCTTGGATCTGCCAAATAGTCCAGTATTTCTGAAGTGTGGCCCCAGTCATCCGAAAAGTGGTTAGAAAGGAATATTCATCAGGCAATCCGTTGGAATATATGGCACTGTGTAGAATTAAAATACAGTATATTTGTTCTGTATTAGCATATTAGTATATATGTTCAGTAAAAGCTCCACATATCACCACAGAGTAATGAAAAACCATTACTCAGTGTAACCATATCTCAGCCCTTCTTTTATCAATGCTCTTCTGCATGCTGAGCCCCAAAACAAGGTGTTACTACTAACGGCAAAACACCTGGTTCAGAAGTGTGGGTTCTTCCAATGTTTTACAATTTTGATGATGACCCTTTCTAAGAGTAATGGATGGAACGACAACAAACTCCTACTTCGGATACAAAAAATTGATCCTACAATGTTTCCCACAGTTAGATTTACAAAGTCAGTCAACATAGTATGACTTTACAATGACCAGGGAGAAAGTCCAGATCTGATTTGATTTTGAAGGCATAAGAATGTCTTTTGCAAATGCACTTTCTTGTTCAGCCTGCCAGTAACCCTTTTGTTAAGGCATTAGCTATCACTTCAGCATGTCTAATACGTGCGTGGTGAAGACCCACACTCCAAGTGTATTATGTCCTGTGACATTCGAACACAAGGCTACAAGTCAAAGGGAACAGATAACAGATCTGCCACATATAAAACATCTCGTATGTTAGCAAGTCCTATAAGGTGAGCTTTGGAAACACTGGCTCTGTCACTCTGCAAAACAGCCATGTCAATATTATTTCAAATATATCACTGAATCTAGTACAATATTTAAGAAACAGGGCTTTCCGTAGTCTATGGAACATAAAACTCTAGTGTCATATCCAGTTGACATCAATACATTATTTGCCATCTACCCCCATTTAAGAATAAGTTTTAATAAATTTCTTAAGCATGAAGATATGCAGAACTATTTTGTCCCAGCTTTCATTAGAATAACTACTCAAACAAGCAGACATTTTGAACAAAGATGATTTTTGAGTGGCATATCAATCTTATCTCAGCAGCTATTTAGAGAGTATTAGTGAATATAAGGATTTGGGCTATGGGAGGAAAAAAGCAGTAAAATGGAATAAGTTAGCTCTTATTCTGTATGCTTGATGACTATTGATTTAGAAAAAGAGTACTTCGAGAAGCAATCTCCCTAGTTTGTGGTGTTCCAAGCTGCAGTGCAGCTGTGTTCCAGCAGGCAGCGGCACAGCCTCAGCAGATTTCAGCGAGGACACAGCGAGCCTGGCAGCGGCAGCAGCAGCTTCACCTTACGAATAAAGTACCCACAATGCTGGTGTTTCTCGTTTTCCCCACGAGCCTTTGCACACACCTCAGAGCTAGGGTATAAGGAAGAGAAATATTTAGCTGGGAAGTTTAGCTCATTATACAAGGTGTGGAGATGTATAAAGTTGGAAGAGGGGGTTCCTTGCCCGTATCTTTAATCTGTCTGTGGTTTGCTCTGAATTGTGTTTCTTTTGAATGAGGATTAAGCTGTCTGACCCAGCTGATTTTGTTTGTTAGGATTTTATCTAACTCACTGTGTTCTGTCATCATTTGGTTTTAGTTTGTATCTTGCCATCTCAAATGCAAATGTCAACGTGTGGATATTGTAGCTTTCTCTGGGTTCTGAGCCCTTTGCAGCGTTCACTGTCCTCTCTCCCTCCTTGTGTTAGGTTTCTGGCCTACACAATAAGCATACATCCTTTTCTGCTCCAGGAAGATACTTCTTCTCCCTATCCGGACATACCTTCACTCTTACTAAGCTTCTGATCCAGTTCAGCACATCCTTTATGGCCCTTTGTGTCCTTCCTCTATAATATTTCTTTTAAAAGTATTTCAATCTTCTCTACTGCTAAAACCTCAGCTCAGCTGGTTCATTTATCTCTTCAGTAGCTGAATCTCATTTGTTCTTGCAGAAGAGCTGGTTTGTCTACTACCACACTGAAGTTGGTATTGTCAAGTAATCTTTTAATAGCTTCCTTGTGACAATCGACTTGCTCTGTTAAGTTCAATGACTCTAGGGGATCTGATACACGGAGCCTAAAAGAAGCAGTACAAATCCCAGATCCTCTGTGAAAAGGTTTTCAGTCTTTCTCTGCACTGCTAAGTTTTGCTGTCATGCCAACACTGGTTCAACTATCACAAACATTCTCATCCCACCTCAGCTGACACAACTATACTGCCAAAAAAAACAAACCAAACAAACAAACAGAAAAAAAAAAACAAAACCCAAACCAAAAAAACCTTAGTATGTAAACATACTTTTTGAGTTGAAGATTGTTTATGCCAGATTGGCAAATTAATTGTTTTCACCGCATTTAGCTATCGACTTAGTACATTTCAAGACTTTATATGGGTTCTCCTTTTTTTTTCTTTCCTTAAAATAGGAAAGAAAGATGTTCAATTTTTCAGGAGATAGCAAAGAAGAAAAGTGATGTAGGAACTTCTGAGATTGGTAAGATAAAACTAAATTATAAATATGTATCAAACACAAAGATTAGAAGTCAGTACACAAACATGGAAAAATATTTAAATTTTTTAAAAAGTTAATAATCAGTCAGAAGGACTGCTGCCTTTAGACTAAAGACTCAGTATCAATAACATGACTCAACACAGTGATGCATGACCCATCACCAGAGAGGTACTCTGCAGGGGACTGTTACTGTGTAAGATTTATACCTATAATTCTACAAGTAAAGCAGAGACAGATTCTCTTCTCAGTTACTCCATCAGTAATGATCCTTTAGTGGTTTCAGTGTATTTCAGAATATAGTTCTTTCCAAAGCCTGTAATCTTTATATAGGATTACCCTTCTGGAGTCAGCAACTTAAAATGCTAAATATTTGGAAGCCATGGCAAATTTAGCATGATATTTAGATAAACAATTGTAGAGAAGTCATTTCTCCATCTCACTGCCAAGCGAAGAGTGATGGACTCTGTAACCTTATTGAACAGCTGATAGCTGTTGACAACACTCAAATTATTTTGGGAAATTATTTTTAATATAGTTGCTTCCAATTCCACTGATTTGTGGAAGGCAATAATGCAATTATAAATTTAGATTCAGGTAAATGAGCAAAGAAAGAATTAATATGGCAACAAATTTCAAAGCCAAAATTCAGATTTATTCCTGACCCCTTTCCTATCCACTTAAAATTTTTTGGGATATAAGCCACCAGAGCTTTTTATTTAATTTAGTTTTTTGTCTTAAGTTTGTGAGAAAGCCCTCCAGTCCTGCTTTTTTTTGTGCACTCATACTATTATTAACTGCTTTAGTTGTTTTATGAATACAAGGTTAGGTCATTTTTTTTAATCAGATATTTTAATATTTGCCTAAATTTTTATAGTATTGGAGAGCAGGAAGTTTGATACATTTGTAATTCTTCTAGAGGAACTTGTGAAAGCCTTCTATTGCTTTTAATATTTTTTATAAATACCTAAGACTCTCACTACTCCCATAACTTAAATACTTACCAGGAATATTTCTTTGAGATGTCAAAACTAAGTCCTACCCAGGCTACAATACAACCAAGGTAAGTCATCTGACTATGGTGAGGAAAGCCCTGACCCATCCCACTGACCCCAGGATTCATCAGGAACACAAGAGTGTGTAGAAAGGGCAACTATGCACCTATTTAAATTCTACATTGTAACTGCTTGTTTTATTGTATTTGTTTCTTTAAATTAATTTCTTAGCTGAGCTCCATTGCTTGCTGAGTTAACTTAGTCCTTGCTGAATGAAGATTTTAGCAATGCCAGCACAACCCACTGGAGGTGGCTGCGGAAATTGCTGTGGCCATTCTCATGATAATGCAGTATCCTGTGGCCAGGGTTGAGGGTTCTTTTGCTCAATCTGGAGACATTTGTGTCTCCTGAAGCTGCCTGGAATCACAGCTGGACTAGCAGACACTACCTGGCAGAAACTGAACAAGCAAAACCAATAAAACTTAGCTCAGCACTTTTAAAAACATCTGTCCCAAGTCATTTACTAGAAGCAACTTGTTGGGATTCATTGCCCTCAGCTCATCTTTAGTCTTCAGAAACTTCCAGTTCTGAGCTAGGTAATTCTCTTATGACATAATTAGCTTCTTAGCTGCATTTTATCTTTTCTATTTCAGCACCATCATCAATTTCTGTGCAGGATAGCTTACTTGCAGTGTGAAAGGAAAAGCATCTGAAGAACTTGGGGTGGCTGAATGTAGAAAAGCCAGACCTTCAAGCATATGCACTTGAGGAGCACTACTTCATAGAAAAGCAATATTCCCAAAGGAAAAACAGCCAGAAAATCAGCCTTTGATATTCCCTGGATGTCTCAAGTTTAATGATAAAGCTTTATAAATTTCTTCCCTATTTATTGTGTGTGTGTCTGTTGTGACAGTTGTATTTGTGAAGTCAAACACAATCTTAAATGTTTAAGATTTCATCCAGCACACAGAGATAACTAGCCCTTTCCCCACATGTAAAAAATATATCGTGAATATATTTCCAGTGTATTTTTTTAAGTTTTCCATTAAAACTAAACAAAATTATTATCCAAATAACCAGGATTAATTTTGTACTTGCTAACTGCTGGACACCTACAATATGTACATAGATTAAATTAAAAAATGATGGGTTCACCATGTCCAGGGAAAAGAGCTATGTGTCGTGGCTGTTCCACACAAAGTTATTACACCATTGTTACACCACAGTGATTACACCATTGTTACATGGAGAACTCTCTACTTCTCCTTCAGCAGGTATTACTCTAGGAGAAGCACTGCCCAATGGGAATTCGTTGGATGATGGGAGAAGCTAAGTTTATGGCTTGTGTGCAAACATTTCTGTTCCTTCTGGGATATACTTCTGGGCAAGCATGCTAAGCAGCAGAAAGATCAAGCTACAACTCAGCAGCATTTTAAGGAAGCTCTGTGAGCTTTTCAAGGCAGAAGCTATTGCTACATCAAAGTCTGAATGCTGAGCCATGCCCATCCAATTAAGCTCTCATTCCCATACCATATAGCCCCTCTAAAATGGGCTCCTCTGCCTTAGTATAGTCATCGTATGTTAGCCTAAAAAATCATTTGCCTGTTGCCAACGTGTTTTATGAGAGCCCCTCCCCAGGGCTCCGAAGGCGCTTGGCCTATATTAGCCATCCAGCTTGGGAAAGCCATGCTGGCCATTTTTCCAAAACTCACTCTATTCTTTTCATCCCCCACCTCTCGATGCAGCAGAACTGGAAAGAGGTGGGGACTAGAGGGTGATCGCCTGTGTCTGAGCCCCAGCCACAGCACCCTGGCCACAGCAGCGCAGCCACAGCAGCCCGACCACAGCAGCCCGGCCACAGCAGCCCGGCCACAGCAGCTCGGCCACAGCCCCCTGGCCACAGCAGCCCGGCCACAGCAGCCCGGCCACAGCACCCTGGCCACAGCAGCCCGGCCATAGCAGCCCGGACACAGCAGCTCGGCCACAGCATCCCGGCCACAGCATCCCGGCCACAGCATCCCGGCCACAGCAGCCTGGCCACAGCAGCTCGGCCATAGCAGCCCGGACACAGCA
>VZTN01030548.1:0-19466 GCA_013400515.1 Erpornis zantholeuca | reverse complement strand
CGGGCGCCGCTCCAGCACCGCGGGCACGGACAGCTCCGGGGGCCGGGGCGGGCCGGGCAGCTCGGCCCTACCGTGCCCTTCCTGCCCTCTCTCCCATTCCCTCCCCTCCCCCTCCCTCCTCTTCCCTCCCACTGAGAGGGCCAGGCTGTAAAATAACTCTGGAGCAGAACAGCGAGCTCGGGCTCCGTGACAGAGGAGCAGTACACTGATGCACTGGAGCACGGTCGGGACTCCCACCTTAATCCGTTCCCTGGGCCCATCACCCCTGTGGCAGGAGTCAGCTCAGATGCTGTAGCAAGGCAATTGATGTAGGCTTGTTCAGGGATAACTTGTGTATATCAAGCACATATTTCACTATAACCATCTATAGCAATAAATCTAAACTCTCTCAAAAGTGAGAATATTGCTGCTTTTATCTGAGAATCTCCCAACTTTTACTGAAGTGATGATCCCATTTGCTGTCTCTGTTTGGATTCACATTCATGCACTAGCAGCCCTGATTTGTGTCTGGGACTGAAAGTAACCAATCACTAAAGCTCTAAAGTAGCTTAACCTGGTGGCTATAAAGGTAGGACCCAGGGAGGATTGCAGCAAGAAAAGTTGTCAGTGATAGGTGGAGTATGAGAGAAACACTTCACAATCCAATTATTCCTAGCTGAAACAGTCATCCAGTTAATAGCCTTTTCAGTTAATAGCTAAGTTGAGGCATTCTTAATTACATAAGGTGCTGGAACAGAATCCAGACTTGCCTAAATTTGGCAAAGACATCTCTACCCTGCTGTACTGTCTCTATTCCTTCACCAGCAGCAAGTCTGGCCTGTAAAACACAAACACGATTAGATTCCTAAATCCTGACTTCTACCACAAATTCCCTGTGACATGTTAAATCATAATTTTCAACTTTTATAGATTAAGTGACCATAAGTGAGCCAGGAATATTCATGAACATGTTATCTAAAACAAACACACAGTGAAAAACCTTACCTCAGAATTAGTGAGTTATTACCCTACCTTGTCTCTGCAATCCTCACATGATCAGAAAAACCCCTTTGTGTCAATATTTTGAGAAAACTTTCTTCCCTCTCCTCCTCCTCCTGTTACATTTTCTTTGCCTCCCTATCAGCAACTTCTGGCATGACTTTCTAGAGGTGAATCCCTTAGTATCAGCAAATCTTGAGGCAGTCTGAGCAATATCACTGGTTAGAGGAAAGGGGAAGTCCCTGAAATTGCTGCTACAGAATTATTCTAATCTGGTGGTGGCAATGAAAAAAGAAAAAATGTTGAATTCCTCTTTCCCACTCCGAAAGCTTTTCAAATTAGATCTAGCTGGTGGGAGATCTACCCATTAAACAATAAGATTGCAAAATATCTATATTTTAAAGGCAAACAAGGAAGGCATTACCTGGTTGGTATCCTGAAGTCTACATTAGGTCCCAATTTATAAGCCACTTGTAGAGAAGTGGATCCCACTACTCTCTCAATAATTCCTTGGGAAGCAGCTTTTTCTATTTGGAACTGAGAAATCAGGTCAAAGCCTGCAAGAAAAAAATATACATGTCCATAATGTAACTTTCCTTTTAATTTAATTTGAGAATTGTGTTGTCACAGAGCTGAATAAAACCTGATAAATTTTTTGAACACCAGCTTTTTCCTGAAAAAGTCAGGATGCTACTTGCCTGGTAAGTCATCTTGACCAATCCTGATTGTTGGGCAGATGTCAATTCTGTGACTGGCACCCAGAATAACTGGTAGTCCTGCAAAAAAAGTGAATTTACTAACCATGTGCCTCCACATTGCCTCAGATCACCTTAGAAAATTAACTGAAGAAATTGTAAGATTATTATGAATTAAATAGAACTATGAATAATAATAATTAGAGGTATATAATAATTAAACTGTACTCAGTAAAGTAAGAGGCATAAGAAAATAATCATCTGCTTCTAGAGAGCTGAAAATTAAAAATGGTAAGTTGATATACTATTTGGTTTTTCTTTCCAAGCCTTTAAATGAAAGTGATATAATGGTTCTTCTCTAGCAGAGCTGTTGAGAAATAGTAGTAGCCAAAGAATGCCTACTGTGTAAGGAGGTTTTGGGTTGTAACTTTGGTGGTTCAAGCAAACTTTAAAAAAAAAAAAAAGGCCAGTTACCTAAATCAACAGTCTTCCTAGTCCCAAGGAAACTTAAACAAACCTCATGCCAACTAAAGAAGTTGTTGATAATCTGTTGGCATCTTTTCCATCCTCTCTGGTATTCCAAGCTTTCTCAATCTCCCCTGTGCCAGATTTGATCAGAAAATGAACATTCATGAAATGTAGGGTGGGGGAGCAAGAAGAACTTACAGACTTTTTTTTGTTTACCCAAACAAGAATGTGGAAGAAATTTGTTTGAGGAAATTAAACCTAAAAATCCAATTTTTCAGAATATTATTTGTCAAAAAACCTTGTTATGGCCATAAGACCTACAAGATTCCCAGATTTAAGGAAGGAAGAAGGAAAAATATGCATTTATTTCAAAAGTCTAAGAGCCATGTACAAGTCCAGTAACAAGTCAATCTGGAAAATATTAGCAGAGTGTGGATAGGGAAGAATGAAGAGTGGAAGTTGGAAGGAGAAACATTTCTAACCTACAGAGAGTCTCTTGTGTGCTGCAAAGGTTCAACCCCAAATGTGGGTTTCCTTCTGACAACATAGGCTTAAAGAGAACATTCAGGTTGGCATGTTGCACCTTAGAAAAGACCTCATTCTATATTCTTTGATGAGGCACATGGCTGACATCCAGCCATTTACATTTTATGCCCAGCAAATAAAGTAGAACCTGTTTATTGCCACATGCAGCAGAAGAATATCTAACTAAAAGCACTGAAAGACAGGGGAAGGTTTGTGTTCTGTGTCTACCACCTATGCCCAGGTTTTAATCTTTACCTTAAAAGTACATCTTATAGCGAATTTACAGCGACCCACAGCTCTTGCTTTTTTCCCTGTTTTTCATATGCATCTTTCTATCCATCCATCCGTACATAAACACACATAGACAGCTCTCACTTTGTCTGATGGCTAGCTACAGAGGATTTTAGTTTTGAATAAACACAGAATAATTCTTTTGACATTCTAAATTACACAAAGATAAAATGTAGATAAAATCTGTCTCCTTACTTGATTGATGCTGGATGGTGGCTGAGATGAAAGACCACAGAAAACTACACAGGTAAAAGAAAGCTGTAATTTTCCTGTAAACAAAAAGAAAACTCCAGTATGAATCTATAGTTTCTGACAGGCTTTGTTATTGAATTTTTCCTCCAAGCCATGCATATTAAGTGTATAAAAAACCAGTTAAGGATTTACTAACACATTTAACAAGACAGTTTCCTTGACAAGACAATTTCTTTACATGACAACACTTATTTTTTACCTTATAATAACGTCAATAAAGCCCTTTCTACTGTAGTCCCCTCATATAATGCTGGCAAGGACAGCTTTCACTGTTCTAATCTCTTATTTACAGATGTCTCTAAATCCCACTTGTTCTCTTACCAGTGGCTTTTCATCTTCACTGCTGGATTTCTTCACTTCTTTCATGTGAACATGCAGCGTATATCGTCACACTGCCTGCTTCCCTCTCATTAGTCTGACAGAGGAGTGCAGCAGTGGGTGCAGACAGCTGCTCCTGCCCCACCAGGACCCAGCAGAGAGGGAGGTGCAGGCTGCTGGGCTGGTTTTAATCTTTCCAAGGGAAGGAGGTGGAGGCTGGACAGACATGTGTGTCCTGGTGGGCTCTGAGGGCGGATCTCTGAAGCCAGCTGGATATAAAGAAGCCAAGAGAGCAAAGTAAAGGTTTTTTCTTTTGCCAGCATGAGGACAGGGAGATTCAGAAAATGTGATTTCAGCAAAGCCAGTCTATGAATGGTGGAGTCTGCTGTTCAGCCAGGCAGGGGAACAAATTACATTTACCAGGAGGTGTGAAGAAGCTGGTGGCCCTGATGTGGTGTTAAGACTAAAGATTCTGAGAAGAAGGGAATTCCTATCCTAATAAAGAAGGCATTTCTCTTTCTCACTGATTTACTCAACAGGTGGCCTCAGGAGAAACCTGTCTAGCGAGGTCCCAGTTGTCTTTTCTGAATAAAATAGGTTATGTAGAAGGGTTTTCTTTGCTTAGATCTGACCTAACATCATAGGCATTATCAAGCAGACTCCTGTTCTATAGTCATTGATAAAGCACTCCCTTTCCAAAGGGACTATTACATATGCTTGGACACACCAAGATATTTACTCATATTTGTTCACACAGAAAAAAAAGGAGATAAACTAAAATCTGTGTGCATGAAAAGACCATGAAAAGGAGATTAAACAGCCAGAAGGTCCTGATAGACACCACAGTCAATGTATTTATGATAAAGTATGCTAGGTTGTGCTCAAGTATGCTGGTAAGTGTTTTGAGAAACAACTGTGTAATGAACTATCCCATTCATCCCAATTTGCTGTAAGTTTCCTTCCCAGTATTAGTAATTTCAGTGTTAATGTGGTTTGCAGTTTAAATCTATTTTTAGAAAGGGTGGAGCTAGATCGTAAACGCTAACAGTTTGCCGTGGATAATGTCTAATTTTGATGCCTAAGCCAGTGCATCTTTGGCTATACCATTTTTTCACCCTTCAAGAGAAAGGTACACCCAGGGACTCTTTTGGTCCAGCATGGTTGTGAACATAATATATCAGCACCAGGAAAAAAACATGAAACCTCTGTCAACTAAAAAAAAGAAAAAGGCAAAATATTAATTTGATTTCACAAGAAGTTTGCTCAAGCCACCACACACCCGAGTGCATTATCCCCCGTGCAGATATTTCCATTGTGGCGTGCAATGGGACCAGCAGAGCACAAAAGGAGTCTGTGAGGAGCAGGAGGAAGAGTGGTACACAGAAGTCACTTGAAGCAATAATGAAGGGGAATGACAGGGGAACGTGTGAAGGAATGACTGAGATCACCCAGGACTTAGAAAGAATACCAGAAGGTTTGGGCAGGCATGGAAAAGAGCCAGGTGCCAAACCATCTCTTTTGTTGTAGATAAGCTGTGGCATTACCTTTGCCTTTGTGACTGCTTAATATTGCCAGTTTATTTGAGGCAGCATTAAGGAAGAAAAAGCCATTCCAGTAGTTAGATATGGAACTAAGTAGTACCACCTTACAGTAAGTTAGCAATTTTTCACATGGTGTGAAGATGTCTGCCATCAGTTTTGTCTGGGGTTATTGACACACACATCATGCTCTCCGAAGAGGCGAAATCTCGTTCAAAGAAATTCAGAGAACATATACTCTGTTTCTGAGCAATCTGTAATCTAATTTTGCTTGCATTTCACTGCAGCAATTCTCAAGGGGGGTGCTTCTTTTATGTCCGGAGTATTTTTCCAATACAGGATCTTCAAAAGACATTTTTACTGAAATAAAACATGGGAGACACTATGAAACTAAAGCTGGGAAAATACATTTACTATTCTGTATGTGGGCAAAAAAAAGTTCTCTGGTTGCTCTGTGTGCATTTTGATGTGTTCATCTTGAAGGAAAACCCACAATCTGTGATGAAATTCCTGATTAGGTGTTCTGCTAGTAATTATTACATCACTTTAAAAGAGCCAGAAAAACATTAACAGACAAACTAGTGGTAGAAAATTTAATAGGCCCATGATCTAACCAATATTATTCCCATTTCAAGAAAATGTAAACTGGGATAGATGGAGTACGTATCTCACATATCTTACTGTCACAGAGACAGTCCCCATCCAACTAGCACTCATGCTTAGCTGATCTAACTATTTTGATGTCACTCTATATCAGTTCATAATTTTCCCTTTTTATTAATTGGGCCAGTATAGATTTTTTTTCAGAAAAACTCAGTGCACAGTGACTGCTGTTTAGCCACTTGTTCAGGGATTCATCATCTAAACACTAACTACTCATCTTTTGAAAGTGGATTAATTAAGCAGAGTTATTTGTTCAAATGCTATCTCCTGAAAATAATCTATGTAGGAATGTCATCACCTTGTTAGCATGTGGAGATGTGCTTACATACCTGACTTCACATTCCACTCCTGAAATATCTGAATCTGTATTCATTCCATGCTCCTGTTGTTCTCTCTAGGTTGAGTTGGAGAACAGGTGAATTCGTACAGCTGTCTCTGAGAATGTGGAGGGAAATGGCAAATGGGTGGACCCAGCTTCTCTTGCAGATATAAAGCTTGCTCTCTGTGATGAAAAGGTTTGCAGCAAGGTGGCTACGGTTGGACTTCCAGAAGGCACAATCCAGCAAAGTTTGGCTCAGAAGAAGCCATGAAACGTGGCAGAGCAGAAGGTTTCTCAGTTCAGGCTTGGGTTTACAGCAATTTCGGATGACTACATGAAGTGAAAAATCCTTTCCTGATGTTTATTTTCTGACTGGGCTTGAAGGAGCTCAATGTCACTGGCTTATACTTTTGAGCAGTACTTTTAGGGGGAATTAGGCAAGTTTGTTCTTCTCCTGAAAAGTATTTGTGATGTATATGCAGGGACTGGGGTCTCAAGAACAGGCCTTGGAACTGGAGGAACTAAAGTCCAATTTGTGCAGTTAAAATGGGGCCTCTGCCTGTGGGAGTGATCCCAGAAGGGACCAGTGGTTGATGCTCCCAGCCCTACATGGCTCTTCCACACGCAGTTGGAAAGGAGAGGAGCAACAGGGAAGACATTAGTCCTTATTTATTGCCTATTTCTCTCCTATCTCCTGGAGACCACTTCTGTCCTGCGTGGTCTTCTCCAAAATGTGCCTTTAGGCTTTTCATGTGACTTCAGCTTCTAATGGCCACATTCTCTGTTCAGTTTACACTAACAAAAATCCTTACCTGTAATGTAAGGTCACTGCTCACCCTGGAATTTACCAGACCTTAGGATAAGCACACACTCTTGAGCAAGTTTGTTGATACGTTGTGTTTGGCTCTGGCAGCTCAAGATTAACTGTGTGGCTGTGAGTGATGGCATTTCTGAAAGACCTGCTTTTTATTAATCATGCTAAGATTTAAGGTAACTTGGACCTGGGACTGATCTCATTGACATCAGGGGCAAAACTTGCACTGACTTAAGCGCCTTTTAATCAAACCAGCAACAAATAATTAAACCAGCTTCCTCAAGTGTGGGGTAATTGAATTGACAGCAAAACTATAATCCTTGTCAGGTTCCAACACATCATCTGAATTTAACAAATAATTTATTATCCAATAAATTCTTACCTTCATCATAAAAATGTGGTTTTCTCTCCAAAATTTTATGAATTTTGGCATGGGATGAAAAACAGCATTTCTTTCCAAGCTGTCAGATGCCGTTTTGCATAAACACCAAAGAGTTTCTTTCTAGAAGAGGTCACTCAAAGAAACCTGGGGATTCATAGGGCCAGATTCTCATCTCCTCAGCACAATCCTCTTTCCAGGTGAACCTCACTGTAATGGCATTTCAGCCAATTTATGAGCATCTAGGCTGTCCCAATGTAGTCTACAAAATTCAACAAATCCCTCAGGAGTGTTCTGGTCTCTATATGGGGCCAGAAAAATTTCCACTTTAGCTCTATGTCTCCTTGCCATAATTATTCTTTCTGTGTATGAGACTTGCAGTTGCCATTACCTTTGGATGAAAGTCTATATTTTGGTGTCATTCCTATTTTTATTTCTTTCTAGGTCAGAAGATTTGTATGCTGTCTCCAGGGGTTTCAGACAGCAATTATCCCCAGTGTTACAGTCAGTGTTTCAGATTATCTTAAATAGAGGAGAATTTCTTTTCTAGTGGAATGACAGAGAAAAAAAAAAAGTAAGCAGACTTCAAGCTGACTTGAGCTATAACTATGCTCATATTGCAATGAACACTGTTGTGTTTCTGCAGATATTACAACTCTGATCTCACTTAACATACATCTGTGTCCATCTACTGATCACACTAATTGTCGAGAGCTGAAATAAGATCAGAAACAGGCTCTGCTGTAATTTATTAGTTATCTTTTGAGTATAAAATGTAGTGAAAATTTTCTCACTTATGATAGCAAATACTGTTACCAAGAGCTGGATCCAAAGAGCATGTAACTAAAACCAAACCAGAACAAAACAAAAAACCACCCCAAATGTGGAAGTATTTTCAGTCAGAGTTTAGTGAGTCTTGATAATATTCTTTTATATTGTTCTCTCTTCCTAATACCTAAGATTCTGTTCTAGACAAAATTCCATTAACTTAACTTTTTGTACTTGATGACATGATGGTACTTAGTTCTGTTGATATCTATCCTTAAATACTGCAGCAATCATAATTTATTTTATTATCGTTAAATACCCTTTGAAAGAGATCATGATACCAATAAGGAAATATCAGCTGATTTAAATGGGATCAGGTTTTCCCTCTCTTAGACCAGAATATGTTCATCCAACACTAGTTCACAGGTAAAAATACTCATGAAAATAAAATTAGTGTATGGTTACTTGAGACAGCCACTAGGCTTTCTCCATAACTCCCCGCTTCTCTGCCTGCCAGAAGTTCCCTGGCCAGACTTGACATCCTGCCTCTTATCCTCAGCCCAGTCAAGCTCCAGCTGCCTGGACCCAAGGATGGGACAGGTTTCCCCCATCCAGAAAGAAGAGGGTGAGAGATCCTGACAGGGAGGGAAAGGAATGAAATATGCTTATATATCTCCTTGGTTACACAAAATAGCAAATTCTATGTCACTAATTCTGATTTTTGTGGCATCAGAGAAAGAAAACCAACTATTTCACACTGTTGATGACCATGAGGTTTCTGTAGGATTTTTTTCTAAAATGGCAATCTCCAAAGTCCTTAGATTTTCCCAAAGTAATTTCAGGATTTTTGCAGACTCGGAGCATCATTATATAGTTTCATGCTTCTTCAAGGACTGTCTGAACAGCTCTGGGGACAATAGGGTGCTCCATTCATTTTGAAATGAAAGCTGTGATTCAACAAAGTGTGGTATTAGGACCACAGAAAACTGGCACACATAGACCTCTATATAGGATTGATGACATTTAGAATATGTATTTTCATTTTCAAGACATGTTCTGTAACAAAAGAACTGTTCCAAATTTTTAAAATAGTTATTTTCTCTCCTATGATAAATATAAAGGACAAAAATATATCACAATAACACAAGAATTAAACACCTGAAGTATAATATTAGAAGCTTTTAAGTATTTAAATCTATGTAATTAAGGCCTGCAATTTCATTGCACTTATTTTGCACTTCCACTTACACCTGGTTATTCACCTCAGCAGAGCTACTGTGTTGTGAAAAATGTTCTGGGCAGGAATTTATTGAGACAAAACTAAAAACCACAAACATTTTTTAACATCATTCCTTCTGTTTTCACCCAGTGTTCCCAACATTACGCCACAACTGACCGCTTCTGAACAGTGTGCTGCCAAAATGACAAAACAGAAATCAAAGAGCAAATTTCATTATAATTTTCAAAGCAGAGGGGGACTTACTAGTGGAGTCCCAAAGAGACTTGTACAAAAGCCTGTGCCATTAAAAATATTCATAAAAGTGATCTGGAAGGCAGGTGTGTAATGGGGAGGTAACATCTGCGGATATAGGAAGTTACCTGAGCAATAAAAATGAAAATTTGGAATTTACCTGAGCAATAAAAATTGAGCTGGCAGTGTGCCCTTGTGTCCAGGAGGGCCCATGGTATCCTGGAGTCCATCAGGAAGAGTGTGGCCAACAGGTGGAGGGCGGTGATCGTCCCCCTCTACTCTGCCCTAGTGAGGCCACAGCTGGACTACTGTGCCCAATTCTCATCTCCACAGTTCAAGAAAAACAAGAAACTACTGGAAAAGGTCCACTGGAGAGCCATAAAGGCAACATCTCTCTGCAGAGAGCTTGGCCTGTTTAGTCTAGAGACAAGAAGAGCGAGAGAGGATTTCATCAGTACATAGATAGACCTCAAATGCAGGTGCCAAGAAGTTGGTGCCAGACTCTTTTCAGTGGTGCCCAGTGACAGGATGAGGAACAGTGGCCATAAACCAAAACACAAGAAGATCCACCTCAACATGAGTAAGAACCTGTTTACATGGAGGATGGCAGAGCACTGAACAGGCTGCCCAGGGAGATTGTGGAGTCTCCTCTGGAGACACACAGGAGGTGTTCCTGTGTCACCTGCTCTAGGTCACCCTGCTTTGGCAGAAGTGTTGGACCAGATGATCTCCAGAGATCCCTTCCAACCCTAACAGTTCTGTGATTTGGTGATTCTGTGGTTGTGTGATTCTGTTATTCTGTAACTCTGTGATTCTGGGAAAGCTGAGGGTATAAATTGTTGGAAGTTCTCAAAATACCTAGTAAGCTTTTCACAAAATTGCAGGTGAAATTCCATATAAATAAAGAGGAGATAATTGGCAGTGAACAAGCAGTCCTAAATTTATGGTAGCTTCTACCATTCTAGAAAGTTATGTGTCAGCTGTTATAGGCAGAACTATGAAAACATACCTTAGTGCTCAGCAGTGGGCAAAAAGCACACTGCATGTTAGGAGACATGAGGGAACAATAGTGAACAAAGCAGAAACCATCAAACTGCTGCGGTATAAACTGTGATCAGGGAAGATCAAAGGTTTGAACTGCTTTCAGTAGGGAGAACAATTAAATGGATAAGGATTCTTCAAGCCTCAAAAAAATGAGATCTAATGAAGCCTAAGCAGGATGGGAAAGTGAATAAAGAACAGTTGACACTCTCTTGCAGAACAACGACTAAGTTTAGCAATTGAAGTTGGAAGACAGAAGATTCAAAACAAGCAACAAACAGCACTTCCCCATACAGCTCCTATGGGAGAGGTGGGATTCTTGTCCACCACTTTTAGTATTCACCATTGCAAATGCTAAAATTTTTACGGAGTCAAAAAGAGATACTGGCTGGGAAAATGCATGAGAAAAGTGTTCCTATGTACTTGTGCTACATCTTCATGGTTCTCTAGGCATCCATTATTACCTTGACCAGAGAAATTATGCTGGACCAGATAGACCTTTGATCTGACCAGACACAGCTGTTCTTATTTTTAATATTTAAAAAATTTGGAATACTGAAAATTCAAAAGGGAAAGACTGCCCTTGTAATGCCAGAACACATTTCAGAGGACTTAGACCTAGTAGTTCACTTTAAAAAAAGCCAGGCATGGTCTGAGAAGGAAGAGAATTTTTTACTGGTGTTTCCTAATATTTCAGAGCACAAGATACTGGGATGGAAGCTGGAAGTTTTTTTCTTGTGTATGGAGAGGATTCTCAAAGATCACTTCACAGACTGGATGTTAGAAAAGAATCCAAAAAGTGTAGAAGCATAGAAGGGTTTAGCCCAGCAATGACCCAGGGAGATTGCCTGGTCCAGCCTCCCCTCAATGCAGAATCATATTTCAGAGTCAGAGCAGGCTGCTTAAGGCCTTAGCAGGCTGGGACCAGAGTATCTCCAAGGACAGAGACTCCAGAGCTTCTCAGGGTGAGTGCACTGTTTGTTCAATCAGAATTTCCACTTCTACCTCTTAAGAACACCTTGGAATCTGTGTTTATTAGCACTCAGAGTTTCTGGGGCTCATTCCTCCCTCTCTTGCCCTTGAGAATGAATGTAAGAAGGACTTTATCACGAACAACTGATTTGATAGTTACTTTCTGTCTAGTTTGTATAGTTGTAAGTAGCTATTTGTGCTGTAATAATGTGAGGAATCAAGTGCTCAGACAGTGCTTAAGAGCAATGTTTGAGAGACATGCAAGACCACATAAATTCAGAAAAAAAATCTTACAGCGATATCTGGAAGATATTTCTTCTGGAAAACTATATGAAGAACTTTTCCTAAGAAACAAAACACAACAAAAAAGATGGAGGCTGAGCAGAAAAGTGTTTACCATCTTTTCATCTTGATTCATGTTTTAATGGTTGGCTTTAAAAAAGATTAGCAAATCTTTTACTGTGACTCACTGAAGGAGGAAGGTGGCATGCCTATAAATAAATCCATGTTGCTTATGTAGTGGTGTAAGCTTCTCTGTCTCCCATGTTACTGATGCAATTCTCTGAACTCCATCTCATCAGATATGATTAGATATTTCCTGTTGTCGTGTGTAAATTAGTCACTCACTCCTGCAAATGTCACAGAACTTGTTTTGTTGCTTTCTCATTTATTTTTTTATGTCCTACAGCTGGATTTCCCAAGACAATTGTTGTTACTACCTTTCTTCAATTCTGATTTTTTTGTCACCATTGAGGTCCATGTACAAAAAACTTGGTAAGTCTTAGTATCCAAAGATGCTATATTTTCTGGGTGTCTTTTTGGTTAAATTTTTGTGTGTAAGGTTGAAGTAAGTATTTTTAACAATAAAACTTCTTGTTATGTACACCAAGATTTCTTACATTTCCTTAGAGATGAGATGGTACTTCATTTATATGCCTTCCTAAACTAAGTATCAATCTGAAAAAAATCTCCAGCAAAGCTATTAAGAAGATGAGCATGGAAATTTAGCTGCTATGGTGGCTTACAAATCAAGATTCAAGTGCCTCCTCACAAAAGCCAAATAGGAATTTCTCTTTTGTACAAGATTCTCATCTCCATCCACAGGACCTACACACAAAACAAAAAGTGGGAATAAAAATAACCTCTCTGAAATGTTTTGAAATGTCAAACACATTTCTTCACAAAAACTTGTGATCTTGCCTGGGTTATGCCGACTGTATTGCATGCTGCAGCCACTCTGGAAAGGAGCCAGTTGCTGCAAAGATTTACAGCATACTTTAAGTATTAAATATTAGTTGAGAGGGAAGATGCACATTCAAGGGGGAGGCAGTGGCGCAGAGGATTAGCTATGGGAGAGGACTCCTGCTTCTTCTAGGTCAGCACTCAGCCTTACTCAGAGCCAAGCAAAAGTTGTTACTGTCTCATGTCTGCTAGGCCATGTGAAATAAGTTAATGATCCCAGGCCAGTCCTTGGCAGACAAACACCCTACTGCAAAATCACCCTCCCTTCTGGAAGCTTTGTAAGAACACCAAGAGCTAATTTGGCATGGAAAATGAACTACCTTGTCTCTTCTAAGCAAGGTCTTTCCAGGCTAAGAATAAAACCAGGTGGTATGAAAGGGTGAGGAAGTAGCTGCTTACTTGGAACTAGGAATTTTGAGGATAACCAGATGACATTACAGGAGCACTATACCAATATGTCTCAAGCCCCTCAAGAATCCATCTGGAAAACACAGGTACATATCAGCAGCACTCCATTCAGTACTATACTCAGTGTTTGAGACAGAGAGTTATGTTTGGATCATTAAGATGATTTAGATTTGTGTTAACAATTTGAAGGATCATTTTAGGTCTGGATTCTCTTGAGCCAAATCTTAGAATAATTAAGGTACTGGACTGAAGAGCACAAACGTCCTGCTCATGTTGGGGTGTAGTGAGTTTACCATGACAGACTCATACACTAGTTCAGTTTTGCAGGGGTTTCTGGAGGTCCTCCAGTCCATCCCCTGCCCAGAGGAGGGCTAATCTCAGTTGCTGAAGACCTGTCAAATTGTGTTATCTCGAAGGATAGACAACTTGTTCCACCCTTCGATTACTGTCTCACGTGGATGCCTCATAAATATGCTTATTCCAGCATTCAAGGTGAACTAGTCAGCAGTCCTGGTACACAGAAGTACCAGAAAAACTGCTTGACATAGTCAGCATATAAATATGAGAGAGAACCTTTTCTACATTCACTGTCAGTCAGGCTGTCTCCTGTACCTCTAGGACATTTCTAAGAGTATTGCAGATGCTTAGATACAATTGAGAATAATACTCCAGGGCACTGAACACAATTTTCAAGGTAATGCAGTTCAAATTTGACACACAGTGTCCTCTGGTTCTGTAAAATTTTGATAGGTTTTTTCAGGAAATTTCCTATTTTCAAGCTATCTGTGTCTTTAAGCCTCCTCTGTAATCCCATTTAATGCCGCCTGTGAAAAGGTTTTTTAGGATGAGTTCAGGTCTATATTGGAGAAGCCTTTCCTGGCATAATAATGACAGAGTGTGGGATTTCTTGTGACATTTTTATGCTGGAAAAGTTTTAATGCATATATGTATATATATATATATATACAATTATACCAGATAAATGGGCTTTCATCAGAACTGGCATACATGAGTCCAGGAAAAGCAGAGCTTCATTGCAAGGAAATTATCTAAACTGAAGGATCTTTTTCCAGAGTGAAGAGGGCACAAATAACCTGCCCGTGGCAAACTGGTTAGTGAACTGACTTTTCTGTCCAACAGATGGAGTTTCACAAACACCAGTGCTCAGATTCTCGCACTGTGCTGTTCATTCATTACAAACTAAATTAGTACTAGCCATGTGTTAGTACTGCTTAATATTGATAATTCCAGATGGATATATGCATAGATGAATTAATTTTTGGCCTTTTTCATCTTTATAAGTATTCAGATTGTTAAGACACATAAAGTCATCAGTACTGTTTCCAACTTTAGTTATATTGCTTAGATGTTCAAGAAACATGTCTCTGAATTTTCGCTTTCAAGTACTCTAATATTACCTACATCTTGCTTAGAGACAGTTTTGCTGCAAAAATATCAGAACAATTCATTCTGTCAAATATTAGTAAGCTTTACATTCTTGTGCTATGTTGACTGTTAATCATCTGATGCAGATGACTTCTCATTGTTCTCTGCATTCTCTGCATCTTTGGAAGAAATAATAAAACACATGTCAATGATTGCCTGCCTTTTAACTACATACATTTCATTTTATTCTCCATTGTTATCCCATATTTTCTATAAAATTACATCTCTTATTGGCTTAAAACTGTGGATTTTGCAGAGTTTCCATTTGCTTTGCAACACAATAATCCTCTTATCACAACTGTAAATCTCTGAAAAACAAATGCAAGTGCAACAGCCAGGACAGTGATTATGGACTGAGCTGGGATGGCTGAATAAAGAGATGTGGACTGATGGCCATTCCCAGCTTTACCAGAAACAAGATCCATTCCTTTGGGCTTTGGTTCCAAGTTCTCATGTTTAAGTCTTGGTCCTTTATTGTATCCTTGCCTTCTGCCCTGAATCTTGCATCACTCTCTGCATACAGTGTAACCAGGAGCACACATGGAATGCCTGGACTTCAGTCACTCCCTGCAGATGGAAGAAGATATTGAAGCTTGATCTCACATGTGCTGGACATCTGGGCAAACCTGTGTGCTATTACACACAATATTTGTATGTATTCAGGTAACATCACCTGTAACCACCCTGACTGTTGATATGAAAAGGTTGGGACCTGATCATTCTTCCCAAGATGAGCTGTCAAACCTGATCACCATGGTGGACTCCATGTTCTGAATCCCAGAGGTATCCAGAAGGTAGGGAAGAAACTTCCTCAAGTCTTGAGTCAGATATTTGAGCTCTAGATAGGTGCATTTTAACATTTTAAGCATGTTTGTGTTGGTTCCCCAACAAGCCTTAAGGTATATCTATCTGTCTTTATGTTCACTGAATAATTCTACAACCTGGATTCTTTCTGAGGAGGAGAGCTATAAAATTAACATTTTGGGTACGCATGCAGTAAAATCTCTTCTTTAGTCTGTATTTCTTTTTAAAATCTTGCTGGGCATTTCAGTCATTATATAATCATAACATTTACCCTGGGAACTTCCTGGGAGAGTTATCTTCTGCTACATTTTGTACAAATACTTTAAATCAGTATGTAAAAAAAGGAAACGCACCAAAATGGGCTTGCTGGAACACATTAGTTGCGCAAGAGCACCCAGAATTTCCCAAAGCTAATTGGGAATTAACTAACTAAAAATTTATTCAACCAGCTATCACAAACTGGTTAAATACCTGAAGAAAATATTTAACTGACTGACGTCACCCATTGCTGGCCACATCTTTCCCTTTTGCAACCAGGCTTGAGACACTGCAGTTTTAGCAGGTTTTATATTTGTGGGCATTTGTTCTCTTAGTTATATTGAACTGGATGGAAGCCGAGGGTAGAAATGTCTGTAAATTACCACATGTTCCAGAGAAGCAATAATCTGAGAGTCTTTCTCACATTCATAAATAGAAAAATATTTCTTGGATATAATGTGTATCTCATCGCAAAGAGGCTAAGAAAATACTATAAATGCTGCAGGTGTAATGAGTGAGTACATATCATGCTTCATGCACGTTCAAATGCTATGGCCTGGCATGTACTTAAAAGTGGTAAAAAGGAGATAGAATTAGGTTTTCTTCACTAAATTATAACTGCACTTATTTATATTTATAAAATATCTAAAAATAAATGTCAGGGATGACGAATTCCTCATTATTTACTCAGTGAAATAGTATGTTGATAACTGAGGGACATCCACCATTCTGAAATGCTGATCCATAATATTTTCTTCCTGGGGAAATATGGACTATTACACTGTGAATAAATACACAGACAGGACTAGTGTGAATACAAGTTTTCTCCAGTAGTTCCTGAAAGTCACTTTTCTACCATTGTGAAATATGGTTGAGGCCTGCACAAAGTGGACTGGTTGCACATGGGGTTGGACCAGAGTTTATGCTCACGGTGCACAGTGTAGGCACATCACTGTGTGAATCCCACAAGCACTGCTGCATCTTCATCTTTTACCTATGGACCCA
Source organism: Erpornis zantholeuca (assembly GCA_013400515.1). Lineage (NCBI taxonomy): Eukaryota > Metazoa > Chordata > Aves > Passeriformes > Timaliidae > Erpornis > Erpornis zantholeuca. The sequence goes on along the minus strand of VZTN01030548.1, from coordinate 2,811 downwards.
TACAAAACCACTGAACAGTTGTACAAGCCCAAGGGACGTTTTTCCTTACAGTGTTATCAGCCACCTCACCTGCAGTGCTGTATCCACCCTCTGGCCCCAACATAAGATGGATTTGGACCTGTGTGCAGGATGTGAAAAGTCCAGAGCAGGCCCCTCAAGATGATCAGCGGGCTAGAGCACTCTCCTGTGAAGACAAGCTGAGACAGGTGGACTTCTTGAGCCTGAAGAATGGTCCAGAGAGACCTTAGAGCTGTCTTCCAGTACCTAAAGGGGGCTTATAAAAAGCCTTTCACATGGGCAGGCAGTGATAGGACAAGAGTGAATGGTTTTAAAATGAAAAAGGGGAGAGAGTGCAGTGAGGCACCAGAGAAGGTTACCACAGAAGTTGTGGATGCCCCAAGTGTTCAAGGCCTATATGGATGGGGCTTTGAGCAACCTGGGCTTGTGGAAGGTGGAGGGTATTTTCACTCTCTGTGAAACCTTGAGTCTAAGAAGTTTGTGTGCTACCCAGACTGTGATGGAAACCCCCTCTGTACATTCTAAGGTCACTGTCTTAAAAGAGCATCAACACTACTGTAGCAGTACACTAATGTCCGTGAGCTCCCTGCAAAACAATAGGAACAAAAATTAAGCTCAGAGGAATGCTAAGGAAGATTGAAAGTATAGCTGGGGAATGGAAGAGGAGAACCAGATTAAGAGCTTGGAAAACATAGGAAGACAGAACATCAAGAAACAAAAATCTACCTAGAATTTAAAAGTCAACAAGTATGAAAGGAACAGAACATGAAGCACTTCAAGCCCAGGCAGGAATATGTGTGTTCAGACTCTTTGTACTGTTTCTGCTGCAATTGTTCGTGAATAAATACTAGGGTTTGGCAAAAGCAAGCATGTTTACAACATTTATACATACATTTTAAAGAATACAATGAGACATTTCATTACTGCTGTCTTTGATTCTCTTTCCAAGTTAGTCCCCATGATATCCACAGAAATCAATGGAAGTATCTCAATTTTCAGAGATGTAGACAAGATTGGGATCTTGCCCAGGAACATTTATTTCAAAATAGCTGATTGACACCAGATATGAAAGCCCCCTGAATAAGTAATGGATCCATTCGTGTGCCTGCTTGGTCTTCTTGTGTTCTGCCTGCTGCTTGCACAGCAGATGCTGTAGGAGTCGCTGGAGGGAAGAAAGACACAGCAGACCTGTAGGTTAAACGTAAGCAGTGATGCTAACAGGGCCTGGGCAGCACCTGTTCAGTGAGTCCATTAGCTCTGAAAGGCACTCTGCTGTGAGACAAGCTTATGTCTGACCAAATTTTTTTCTCACTGAACACAGAGATAATACAGAATTTTTTATGTTGTTCCCATGGAAACTTTCCCTACGNGTCATTCACTTCCTATATACAATATGGCAAAGAAAAGATCCTCCTGGGTTTTGTTGGCCAAAGCAAGGAGGCTGTTTCAAGTAGAATAGTGTAAAATGGCATCTGATGTGGTTTGCATAGGATTCACTTTGATTCCAATGTTGGTAATTTTCTGATCCCCTACACAATTTGTGAAAGGTCTTTAATTGTACTCATTGATAGTTGGGCCTATTACAGGGCAAAATCCACAAGCCAGTTTGCTGCTTAGTGTTGTGAAAACCTGTGTTTGGGAAAAAATTGGCCAGTTGTGCTTTTTGTCGTTTTGACTAGCAACAATATATCTGTGAACATTTTTCAGAGAGATGCTGTAGTGCTCCCATTATGTTCCTCTTTTCATTAAGTGATCCAGAAATTTTTTTCCTGCTGGATGCAGGTCACTGTACCCCAAGATAAAGCAATTTTGGGCCTTGAAGGAGTAAAGAAACATAAGTATTTGTGTGTGTGTGAGTATACATGCACGCTTTTAAATAGATGCAGTTCTGCAATTGCTTGGCTAGAAAATAGTTTAGCAAAATAGCCCTCAGAGAGGAATATTACGTGAATGTGTTGATGAAAATCAGTTTAGATCTGGCCAAGTTACAGCTTCCTGAAAATAACTTTGTGCAAAAACAGTCTTTTTCTTTAGAATGAGTACTTAAAATTGAAAAATACTGCACGAGTGCACAGCTAGTACAATCACCTATTTTCTCCAACAGCAGCTGTTTTTCTAACAACTCACTGTAATACACAGCTTTTTGTTGCAGACCTCTCCAGTTCTTTCTAATAAACAGCATCCTGTGGTTTTGTGTACCAAATATGTAATAAGATGGAAGAAAATGCTGTATAGTTATTTAAGATATAGAAGCAGCATGTCAAGGTGTATCTGTGCAATCCTAATGGATCCGACAGAGATTTGGTAAGGATTGATGCCCTGTTTCCTCCTGTTTCTACAGAGAGGTTTACCCTGGGTCCTTTGTAACTTTAAGAGGATAGAAAACTCTAACTATTGACAATGCACTCTTGTCAGTCGTCTGCTACAGTTCCTTATCACCCACAAGAAAGCATGAGATACTGACAAGCAAGGAGTAAGAAGTTAGGCAGCAACTCCCACAAAGCTGCTTTCCCTGTCGTGAGCTGGAAAGGGAATTAAATAGTAAATTATCTTCTTGTTCTTTCGCTATCTTGCAGCAAGAGCAGTCCTGACACATCTCCCTTTTACATGGGTTTTAAGATATTTTTTATCACGTATCCTTGTCTTCTTTCTAAAATATGCAGTGCCAGTATTTTCAGCCTCTCTTCAGTGCAGAGACATTGCTTCACTTTTGTCATTTTTCTCATTCTTATATAAGGTACAGACTCTCTGAGTTAGATTGATCTGCATCAGACAGCATATGCATGTGAAACT
>VZTN01030547.1:76971-100911 GCA_013400515.1 Erpornis zantholeuca | reverse complement strand
GGGATTACAGTGAAGTGCTCCCTTCTAATTCTCAAAGCTGATGCTTCTTTTTGACAGATTTTTTTCCTGTAAGTTTTTGCTCCAGAAAACACTACTTATTGTGGTGTGTCAGATTTGTCCACTAATTGAGCACCTGGATGTGAAAAGCTACTTTCTTTAGACTATGGAAAATGAGGAGATGCAAGACTTTCATTAAAAGCCATCGTGTCAGTTTGAGGAAGCTGCTGTTTGTTGGTCTGTGTTGCCATTATTTGGGTTTGCCTGGTGCTTATCCTGGGCAGCTGTTGTGATGTCTCCTTATCATGAATGACATTGTCAGAGCATGCTTCAGGAAAGGAGAAACAACAGCTTGGGAGTTTTGGACCTCTTCATATCATGGTATCTATCAGCTATGAGCATCAAAGCCTCTCACTGTTCTGTACAGTTTTGCCAGCTGATGCAGGCTTGGAACACCTATATGCACACAGCACAGGGCAGTGCAGCTTGCATTTAAAAAAACCTACACTGGTGTAGACTGGAACGAACACTGATTTATTACAAATATTTATTGGTTGTCTCCATCCCTGTAATTTCCATGTTACTTGTTGGGGAGGTTTATAATATGCATAAAAATCCATGTTACAGCAAAAAAAAAAAACCCTAAAATTCTTGAACTGGACATCCCTGGATAAAGTAATATGCACTATAATGGTATATATTCTTCCATTAAAATTCCAGCTAGGGCTCCTAAGAACCGTTAACCACTGCTAAGAATTTAGAAAAACAAAAAACAGACATGGTTTTGTGCTTTATATTCTCTCCAGGTTAATTTTAAGCTCTTCTGTGACCTAGAACAATGAGATTTTGCTCCTGTTTGGATAATTTGGCAATAGCATAATATAAACAGAAATAATTGTAAAGAAGACAGACAATGAAAGTAGGACTAGGTTGTACTTATGTTAAGCATTTTATCTGAACTTTAATACATGCTGTTCTATTTATTCAGAATATATATTTTACTTATTTCCTTAATTACATTCCAGTGCAACAACATTGATTACACTTAATTTATTTTTCTAGTATGAAAGCAGGAAAAGAAAATGAAAAAAAAAATTAAAAGAATTTATGAAATTGTATAATTGATGATTTTAAGGCTTATGTTTCCATAGCTGTAATTTCTTTTTCAAGTACACAATGTATCTGGAAATATATAAATTTCAAAATTGAATGTGCCATATGAACCTCTGCATAAGACAGTACAAATTACCTGAATTTCATAGATTCCAGACTATAGAAAGATATTTGATCTCGATCCAGTACCTTCAAATCATAAAAAAATAATTAATTATTTGTTCTTATGAAAATATGTCCTTTTTTTCCTAGTCTGACTAGGTTCTGCCTCTAGCAATTTTGCTTCATTATATTTTCTTTTCCTGCACCCAAATTATAGTTACCTGCTTTCAGAAATAAGTTCCATGGGTTGGTACTTCAAGGTTAAGATAAATATACCTCTTAACCTTCTCATGGGTAAACTATGAAAGTACAATTTACCAAGATTTTCATTTGAAGGCAATTTTTCTGTCTCATATTACTTTTTTATATGTCTGACATTTTTTAGTAAATTCCAGTTATCCAGGCCCCTTTTTTATGACTGATGTCAAACCTGAAATAATTTAATCAGTATATTTCTGGGCTTGTCATAGACATTTCCACAGGAAGTAGCTCTACTTTCAGATGTGACCATTTGGACATTGTGTTCACCTGTTAACCTGAAGTGTAACACTGCCAGCTAGGTTTGCAAGTCTTTTCATTGATGCTTTGTGACACTATTTTTCCACCTTTACCTATTGGAGTGGCATTTTTTTCCTAGATATTTGAGCTCATATTTGGAAGTATTAAAAAATTATTATTATTCTACAAATTTATAATTCAACTGTGGATAAAAATAACATGAGGCCAGGAATAGGTTCCCGTGGAACTCTATTAACATTATCCCTGTTTCTCATTAAAATTACCACTGAGATCTACCATTAAACGACTTTTAAAATTATTAATATTTTTTCCACTGATACTATGTTCTAATTTAATTCAGCCTGTTATGCAGGATTGGGTAAAATGCCCCATAGAAGCCTACTACACAAACCAGTTATTTTTATATATCAACGTTGAAAAAACAATTAGAGCTGATATGAGTTTGATTTTTTTCAGTTGTTCCCAGAAACTGTGCTGAATGGCATATGGTTATCCTCTAAGCCTGTGCCAGTTGCATCTCCACTCAACCTGTCTCTGAAATGGCCTGAGAAATATGTACAAGTAATTGACTCTTGACTACCTGTCCTGTTAAATATCAGTAAATTAGGACCAGCTAATGTTCTCCTATCAGACCTGAAGGCACTGAAATTAGTGGCAGGTGAGTTACTGGTTGTGGTTTCCAGCCTCCTGAAGACAGTAAATATGTCACCAATTTTTGAAAGCTTTCCAGGGCAGACCCCAGCATCTTCCACCTGTGTACCACAGGACAATGATGCTCACCTTTGTTTCTTCTGGGAAAAATGGTAAGAGTTAGTGGAAAAAATAGAACTAGTGTCTTCTTTAGAAGCAGAACTCACAAATCTATGGGTGTTCTTTGAAAGAAGCAATGAGCCTGTGCACAAAGGTTGATATGACATCCTTTGATTTCCAAAGGCAATCAACACAATCCCTCAGCAAAGGCTCTTAAAGAACCTAAGCTGCCATGAGATAAGAGAGCCAGTCTCCACATGGATAAATAACTTATTAAAAGATAAGAAACAAAGCACTGAAATAAATGATTTTTTTTTTTTTTTTAAGCAAAGACGACAGGAGTATGCCCTGGAGGTTCTTTGCTCCATATCAAGGAAATAGTCAGATGACAAAGCTTGTTGGTGCTAGCAGATACTACAGAGTGCTAAAGGTGAAGGCCAGTTGCACAGCCTCAGCACTAGAACTGCAGATGCAGCTTATTGTAGAAAAATGTAAGCCATGGATATGGAAATATGCAACCTTCAATATGCATGGATGGGCTCTACACTGTCCATTAGCATTCAGGACTCACATTTTGGGTTTATGAGGGATTGTTCTTCTAAATGTAGGTTCATTTTTCATGAACACCTGGGGAAAAAAAGTGAGTTTTCAGAATTAAGAAAGGAAAATAGTTCTCTTTCCTTGTCTGAAGGGTGGTATGTGAATGGGTTAAAATAGATTTGGACCCAGTCTATTTCTGTTTTAGTAGGTAGATGTGATCTTGAGGTGAGATAAACATGTTTCTGCATCACACTCCATGCATTTAAAATTTTACTTTTGATCTTCCAGTGGGATAATGAGTCCAGAGAAATACCTATCAGAAGGACAGCATACAAATATGCATTAAAAAAAATAAAATCTGCCATAGCTGGTGCATACTAAGAAGAAACACCTTTAGCTAGAATAAATAATGACTAAACAAACAAGTAATGTATAAAAAACCCCTTCTCTTGTGATTTGATCTTTGTGGGAAGAGTTGAACAAGAAATGCAGTGGGGGAAAAAACAGAGACAAAATTAAGAAATAAAATGAAACATTTAGGTTTTTAGCTGTATCTGTACCACTCCCTGGAATAGAAAAATTGGAAATTACTTGCAAATACCAAACTGCTTAATGCACCAGAGAATACAGTGTTAGGAAAGCAATATTCCATATGTGAAAGACAGATAAAACATTCAAATAGTAAAAATATTTATATTTTCTTATTCTAGAACACTTTCAACTGTATCCATTAACATCAGATAATCTCTTTCTAAGGACATCAAGGCTTCTCAAAAAATACAATTTTTTAAAAATTCATCTCTGTTCTGAATACACTCCACTACTTTAAAAAAATTTTCCTATATATTTTCTTAACTACCACAAATATTGGGGATAAAATAACACAATCATTGTGTATATTTCTGTTTAGTTAATTAAGACCTATACATTTTTTTAAAATGAAAAGTACCTGTGTGGTTAAAGGCTTATGAAAACATAAGCCTTAAAGTCATCAATTATGTGAAAACCACACATTACAAAAATACTAGGTTTTAATTTTACTGTATCTCATTCTTTTCCTAGATTCCTGCATATCCTAAGTAATCTCTGAGAAAATCTTTGAAAATCTTAATTTCATAAGAATATCTAAAAAATAAAAAAACCAAAACCAACCAACAAACCAAATAAATGGTTGATTAATACTCTAGAAAGATCAATTTTAGTTTTTAGAAGGCATAAATATTAAATTAATAAATAAAAAAGCAGAATGATATTACATTATGCATTTTGCTGCATAAACACTTGTGAGTAGTTATGACCTGGTTTTGAGTAGGAACCATTCTGTGGATGTGTGATTTTGGGAACCCTTTTGCACTGTTCTGAATGTTTTGACAATCATTTTAAAAACTAACCAACAAAAAAAAATCTGCCATGACTGCATCTTTCTTTTTTTTTTGCTTCTAAATGTTACCCACTCCAAAAAGGATGAAACTGAAAAGTTGAGTTTTAAGTGTGCAAAGCACAACTCTCTGTTGTACAGAGTGATGAGAATCAGTAAAGGCTCTTGCAAGGCATCTCTCTAGTCAAGCCAAGTAATATTGTTAACATGCAATTTTCTTCCTTCAAGTAATGACTTAGTTTTAATGTCCCTAACAAGAAAACTTGTCTAGGTATATAGCTTCAGTGTGTTGTTTCTGCATTAATTCCATGTCTTGTGTGTTACCAGCTGTGGTCTTGATCCTTGTGTATAAAACACCACTGGGGTTAATCACTGTTGTGCTCTCTGACAAAGCAAGACTGGGACTGTGCTCTTGATCTGGCATGTCTTTTGGCTCTGTGTCTCCTCTGCAGGCTGCCAGCATAAAGCTTCACTCAGGCCATCTATAAATCCCATCTGCTCTGCTAGCAGATGATCTGTCGTGGTGCTGGTGGGAAGGATATGGACCTGTCCCAGTTGCCCCTCTTTGCAAGGCCGGATAGGATGGCCTAGATCTGACGGCAGAGACAAGAGCCCCTCTAACAAGAGCCCCCATATATCTCCTTGTATATGATCCAAGGTGCATTCTGCATAAAAAGGCATTCACAAATAGGAGAGGGGATAAATGAAATGTGGAGGCAGCAAATATGAATGCAAGATGGTCTCTGTGTTCTCTGCAGTGACAGTCAACTTGACTTTGTGTAAATAAATCCTTGACTGGGTTTAAGACCACTTTGTTTACAGAATGTCTCAGACACCTTTGGGACAGAAGGTTGTGGTTCACAGGGGCAGCTGGTTTCCTTGTGACATATTAGCAGTCAGCAGTGGACAAAATGTGTATGTTTTTCAGTGCTGACAAGGATCAGAAATGCTCTCGGTTACTCAACTTTAGGCACATTAAAAAAAATTATGATGTTTTTCCTAAGTTTAATTAAAATAAGGGGGCAGAAGGTAAAATGTACTCTGCAGCCTGGAGCCAGGGATCACAACCTAATATGTAATGGCTACAGTTAATGAGCATTCTGTGAGTAGTTTAGTTATGAATAAACATAAGGGTTTTGGCTATGGTTATAGATTTGTTTTCACCTTTGCATACAGTGTAGGTCAGGAAATATTTGAGTGATAGGTTTTCTCTGCAAGACAAGCTCTGAAATTTGAGCTTTTAAAAATACAAAAAGTTTTTAGCATTCTGTTATTGGATTATTGCTGCAAATACTGCTCACCCTTTAGACCAGACTGCACTATTGTAGATCCCAGCAAAAAGTCTTTGCTACTGTTAATCTGCCCATAGATATAGTTTTGACTCAGCATACATAAAGCATAACCCAATTTTGTCATAAGAAAAGTTACTTTATGTTTGTACAAGATGTAGGTAATCCATAGAAGATATCTGTACCTATATCCACAGGACACAGGTATCTATTCACCAGAAACTGAGGGGAAAAAGCACAAGCAGCCAGGACCTTGCCTTATATTGTAAGAGAAAACTGCACATGGCTTCTCTATTGTGCAAAAGGGAATCTTACCACGGACATTATTGCACCAGGTTTTCGGGTACTAGTCGTTGGTTCAAGAGACCAAGAATCAGCAATATGGATACTTTTTACCTTAGTTTTTTTTCATTTTCATTCAGAGAAAAATGGCTTTTTTACAGTAAAATCTTGGAAGTGAAAGATGATTGTCCCTAAACTGAAAATTACTGTGCTTACATTTTGGCTAAAAATAATAACAAAAATATCTTGTTTGGGAAAATATTTTGTGGCCCTTCATAGGAATACTGCAGAGGTACTTAGTTTTATCCTTCTCTTCCTCCATTATTTGTATTTTTAATTGTGCTTTTCATTTTGCATGTATCTTCTATCTTCTCTTGGTTTCATGATAAATTGTGGGAGATAAACACTGGATGAAAATTTCAATTTATACAGAAGAAAGAAAGAAATAATCCCAGAGAGATTAATATTTTTTTGTTTTTACATTTAATGTATTAAACTTTAAAAAAAATAGTACTTTCCATTATTTTTTTTCCAAAAGTGTCTCATTTTCAGATAGAATGGGTATTTGACTACAGTAATTTTGTCTGGGATTTGTTTGCAGTAGTTATGAGACACACACACACACACATACCACACAAAACTAAAAATTTTGTCATTCTATAAAAATTCTATATTTTTTTAAAAAAATTGTTTGCTAATGTGCCATTTAAGGGCAAATATTTATATGTATAAAATACCCAGACTTACATTAGCTGTATCATTTCTCAATGCAACAACTTATGAGAAGTTTCACACTGTGAGTGCAAGCCTAGAGAGAAGGGAAGGGGACTGGGTTTGGCAAACTGATGGTATGAACAAATGATAGGTATTTTCTTAGTTTATTCATTGCTGATTTGTAGATTAAATGGAGACATGATAAGTAAAAAGATCAGGCATCTAAAGAAAGATAAAACGGCTGAAAATCTGAAGTATTTTATCTGTAGCTTGGGCTCAGCAGATGCAAACAGAGTCTCCATCAAAAGGACTCTAGCCATGGAGCAGTCTGGAGTGATCTGCAGATGTATATCACAGCGAGTCTTCTGCCTGATTCCATAACTTCCTTTAGTTTCTCAATCCAGGGTCAGAATGAACTTCACAGAGACCAAACTAATATCAGAAAGTCAGGGAACCATAGAATGGTTTGGGTTGAAAGGTCTTGCATCCCGGTTCTGGGTGGTATGATGCTGCTACCTTCTGATAGCACCTCCGCAGGGAAGAGCCACTTGGCAAAGCCACACACACACATACAGACTCACACACTAGATAGCTCCAGATATGAGTCAGTGGCAGGGAGCCAGGAAGGATTCTTGTATGGTATTCCACATGGTGGCTAACTGCTGCCACGTGCATGTGGAGAGAGCCAGTGCTGACTTGGAGCCAGCCCCAACAAGAACCAAGGGTGATGGAGAGTCCAGGTTTAAGTACGGGAAGCCGATAGGGGAGGGGAGAGAGCATCAGAATCAATGGTTTGAGGGCAGGTGGCAGTACACAGGCAGGGTTAGGGCATGGGAGCCAACAGGGAAGTAGAGGGGGTGGCTGAGGAACAGCTGTCTGTGGGGGGAGTAGGGAAGGGGGGAACATTCTGGAACAGGGATGAGGGGAACCAACGGGTCCCACCAGGGAGATAGAACTGAGGTACATTAACATAACAGATCAGGGTATCCCTGGGAGAAGCCTCTTCCTGTCACCCTAACCTGGGGAGTGTTTCCAGGGACCAACCTTCCAGGGGGTTCCCACAGAAAGGGGCCATAAAAACCACCTAGTTCTAATCCCCATCCCATAGGCACAGGGGGACACTTTTCAGTGGACCAGGTTGCTCAGAGTCTTATTCAACCTGGCTTTGAACACTTCCAGGGATGTTTCTCTGGGCAGCCAGTCCCAGCGCCTCACCACCCTCACAATAAAGAATTTCTTCCTAATACCTGAGCTAAACTACTACTCTCCTTCAGTTTGAAGCCATAACCCCTTTCACTGCATGCTCTTATAGACAGGTCCTCTCTGTCTTTCTTGTAGTCCCTTTTTAGGTATGGGAAAATGCTCTAAGGTCTCCCCAGAGCCTTCTCTTTTCAAGACCTAACAACCCCAACTCTGCTAGCCTGTCCTTCAGTCATTTCATTTGTTCCTTCCCTCCAGTTTCAATGACCTTTTGAAGACCATTTGACCTCATCAGCACAGTTAACAACTGCATTTATGAATAACATCTACTCCAGTAATGCAGGCTGAATATTTGACACATGCAGATAAGAAGCATAGCTGCTAACTTCAGAGGAAAGAAAGAGCACTGAGGGTCAGAACTAAAGATCTGTGTTAAGACCAAGCTACTAAAGGGCAGCAACTAAGCTTCAGATAAAAGTGATAACATTTCATGGAAGAATTAATAAATTGAATTCTAAGTTGTTGAATGAATTGTTGACAAGGCCTCTGAACATTTTCAATCATCTTTTGGAAGAGCTATTCTAAACCATACAGATGAATTTATATAAATACGCACATATTATGAAAAAGGAGAAATTCTTACTGTATTTTGTCCGTATAATGAGTAAGAAATTATTCCATAGTAAATCTATGGGACCCTGGAGTGAAGTGTCATGCTTTAATTTGTATTTTTGACATCAAAAAATTAACTCCCTAGAGCTTGAAAAAATCAAAGGTGCCTTAAATAACCAGAAATAATTTTAGGGGCCACTGGACTTAGAGTACTAAATGGTCTATCAAATAATAAAGATCTTCAGTTTACTTTCTTTGCAGCTGTAAAAGGTAGTGGTTTTGTTCTTCTATTTTGTTCCTTTGTTTTTTTCCATCACTGACAGATTAGTACTAGAAGGAGAGCTGCATATGCAATATTATGTATTCTTTTATATTTCAAATTTTTCTTTTTTTTTTTTTTAATTCATCCTCATTGTGTTTATCTCAGGTGATAAATCTAAGTTACTTTTTTTGCCAAGCTGAGTTTTTTAATAGGACAAAGTTCAAGACAATATGCTAATATAGATTTTTGAATTTTTTCATCACTTGCTAAAAGACGCTGTGTCCTCTACTGTTTCACAGGAGCTAGACAAATGCTGGCACAGTTGTACAGATAGGAAATAAAACAGCTGAAGAGTTTTAGGCCACTGATTTTTATAGGATTCAAAAGGCAATTAAAACCCATAATTAAAATGCATGATGAGGGCCCATCATATTGTGCTCTTTCTCCCAGGTAATTATTTATCGGTCAGCTGTGGCAAATTCTGCCAACATCACCTTCATTCTTATTTATGACACATGCTTCCCAATCAACCCAATTTTATGGTCTTAAATAGATAGGTTCTTCCCTATATTTGTTTTGAGGAAAACTCCTCTAAGAGAGCATAGTGAAGTGCATTTGATGCTGTTGATTTTGAACCAGAGATGATAATTTTACACCAAACCCTGCCCCTCCCCAAAATCCCCCTCCCCAAAAATCAGCCCCACACAAAAAACATTCAACAAAATTTCAAAATACAACAGTTCTTGTGCTTTTTACAAAGAAGTGAAAGAAGCCACTAACTGGTTTCCCCAGGAGTCCATTGCAACTTTGCAGACTACCTTCTGGTTTGTCCAGGATATCAAGCTGCACTGACATTTAGAGTACGCTGAAAGACATATTTATTCAGACTTATTCCGAAAAGGGCAAAGGTGGTAGAATTGGCTCTTCAGTTGTCCACTCTCTGCTTTCCAGTTAATGCTGTCTCTCTCTATGTAATTATATTTTCAGTATATAAGTAAAGTTTCTCAACCACGACTTTGTCGTACCTTGAATCATACAGATAATCAACATAATGAAATCTAGTTTTTATCAGTTTGAGTCTCAGACAAGGCTTGGATTCCATGCTTGGTCCACTTGGGTTGTGTTTGGGGTCCATTACTTTCCCTGGACCTTTTACTATGTGGCGAGCTAAAAACCCTCCTACAACAAATGGCAGGAAACTCACTAGTACATCAGAGTCCAGCCCTATCATACGTGTTCAAGCAGGAATACTTTTTCCCATCTGAACATGCCCTACCATTCCTCACAGAGCTGAATATTTGACTTATGAATGCTCATATAGATCACACTGGGGAACTTCCTGTGAATTTTTGCTTGAATTCCAGACCCTTTTTTGGTCAGGGTCACAGGTGATGGGAATGCCATAAGATGCCACCATCTCTAATTTTTCGTAGGATCCATTGCATTGGGTGTCTTGGTTTAGACAGCCATAGTTGAAATAACCCCAACAGATACCCATATCCCAGATAAACCTTCTCAGCTCTGAGATGTACCAGGTTTCTATAAATTCAGCTGCTCCTGTGGTTCAGTTTATTATATGGGAACAGTTCATAAGGGCAGTTTCTAATTTATCCCTATGTCTCCTTACTTTCCAGTACTTTGTCTCTCCATTAGGTAGTTTCAGCTGCTGGTTCTTACAGTCCAATTTCTCCATTTTCCATCCAACCACTTGTGTGGGCCTCGGAGGCCTTGTAGAGAATGTGTGGAGGCAATGATTTGTTTCACAGACCAGGCCCACTCATAATTTGTTTGGTGAATTTGGCATGGGGTTCCTGGGTTATTGCAGATTTGTATACATTCCCAGGTTAAATTTGATTGGGACAAAATTATACATCCATATAATAAAAGTAAAAGCTTTTCCCATATCTTTTTTTTCACAGTAAAAAGACAAAAAAAACCTTGGCAAAAATCAAACTAACACTACTAATGGTTTGACAAACAAATTAAATGGTTTGACTAATATTTGGTCTCCCTAGACACAATGAAATGAAAACACAAACAAATAACAAACATTAATAAACTGGTAATACAGGCAATTTGGTGGCAATTGGAAGTTTCACACAGCTCCATCTTATCTGTTGATAAATTCCTATAAAGAGAAAAGTGAAAATTTGGCCTACTACAGACCAATTATTAAAAAGAAGGAAAAATCCATTGAGTGTTGATTTGATGGTCCTGTATCTACCACAAAGGTAAAAAGGGCCTAAGGGAAAAACAATTATCACATCTCTAGCTGTTTGTTAGGTTTCTCATGTAAATAAGCCATTAACTGTTTCAGTCTCTCACAAATGCATGCAGCACATACTTATTATCTTGCTTAGATAGTAAACGGGGTTATAAGGTGGATCTACATATCAGTAAACAACGAGTAAGGTCTACAACTTACTAGTAAACTTATACAAAAGAGCTCAAGTGAAACCTAGATTAAGGAAAAAGAAAATGTCAATGTTGTGCTTCCCTGCTAAGGGCTTTAGGAAACAGAAACCAAACTGCTTGTGTACTATGACCCGGATTATTTCCATGCCTCCTCTATGCTGTAACACCCCGTTATCACTGCAAATCCATATATTTGGTGATATTGTCACATCCCATTTGAACCATTATTGCAGAAAAGTGTATTGCAGAAAGGAGCATTGCAAAATATCCTTTTTATGTGCAGATGGTGTCACTTTCTGATAGGGCATGCCATGCCTTTGCCTTCCCTTCTCTGATCAGTACAGACCAACATTAGTATGACTCTCCACCAGGCTGGCTTTCAACTGCGTTAGTCATCTTTTCATCTTTTACATTATTATTTCTTGTGGCTTGATTTTTTTTCATCACTTTGATATTCATCATTGATCGTAATGAATCTTATATGAGTTTTCTTTCTCTTTTTCAAAAAGAAAAAAAGCTTTCTGACCTTAAGAGTAATTTCTTAAATCTTTTTTTTTCCACTTCAGTAGAAAAAATTAAATGCTATTACTTCCCCTCCTCAAAAAAAATAAGGTTCTTGTGTCCCCTTGATTATCTGCACAGAATATTTAGTTTGAATGCTCTATAATAATGTAAAAACTACTCAGAAATGAGGCAGAAATGACCTTACCATCCTTCCAATCATTCAGGCCTTCTAATCTTGGCTTGTAACTACTGGTAGGCACATCATGTGCAAAACAGTTAGAGGTCTTTTGTCATCATGTTCAGAATAACGTTCTTACTTACTCTACTTACAGGTTTAACTCAGAAATAAAACAGATGACAAAAATGTCGCCTTAACTAATGCACTCCATGAATATCTCTTTAGGATCTAAACGTATATAGTGGTAACTATTCAGAGTTTCTTACACAATGAATGAAACATAAAAGCTCCAGTACCTTCTGAGGTACACACCCGAGAGAAAATAAATTTTTATCACATGGTTGAAGGATTTAGAAATATATTCCATCACTGCTGAGAGATTAGTCAAAGAAATATTAGTATTTTACCTAAATATATATATAATTCTTTCCTTTATCCTATCCTCTGTTTGTGTCCTAGGTTACAATGCAAGATGTGCCCAAAGGTATGTATTCTATCACTATCTTCATGAGCTGTTAAAACCAGGTGGGGCAGTGCTCCCTGCACTATCTCCTGTTAATGGCCCACCAGTGCCTTGCCTCATGACTCACCATCCCATTGTGAGATGTTCCACCCAGAGGGAGGAACCAAACATTCCATCCTTAATATAAGCTGAGATCTCGAGCACCATAGCAACCTTTCCCACTAGATTCCCAGAGGACAAGAGCTAAATAGCTACCCCTGCACCTTCCAAGGAAAACCAGACCTCTCTACAAGATCATTGCATCAACAGAACCACATCCAACATTTCAGGAGGACTGCAGCCATCATCTTATCTGACTGCCATTGCTACCCTGACTAACAGGGTGTCAGGTTGTATCTGACTCTGTCAGTGTCAACCAGTGGTTTTATGCCTTGTTTTATATTTATAAGTAAAGAACTGTTATTCCTATTCCCTATATCTTTGCCTGAAAGCTCTTAAATTTCAAAATTATAATAATTCAAATGGAAGGGGGGTTGATCTTCCATTCCAAGGGAGGCTTCTGCCTTCCTTAGCAGACACCTGTCTTTCAAACTAAGACAGATTTTGACACCCAATATGGGGCCTGAGGGCATCAAGAGAAAAGGGCGAAAAAGGAATAACAGTTCCTGGGGAATTTATTTTTTGTGTGCTGAATGTAGAAAACCTTGTTAGGTGGCACCATGTGGGCTAGCTTACCCTGCTTCAGGTGGCATGTGGGCGTGGCTATATTTTTCCCCTTTGCAGTTCCTTATCTAAACAAATGTCCTCTGACTAAGTCTATTGTGGCTGTTATCCAGTTGGTGATATGGGTTGATAAGGTGAGGAATTCATGGGCTTTTAACTTTCTCTGGAATGTGGGCACATGGATAACGGGCTGTCACACACTGAGCGTATGTTTTTGGGGTTACATTAAAAACGATACCTTCTGTGAGGAAACAACACCAGAGGAAGTTTTCTCCCAACCCTTCAAGCAGTTCTTGGATTTCAAAGGGTTTAGTTTTTCCCTAGACACTAACCATGTGTTATTGATAGTTCTACACTATTTAGCATTCAGAGATAAGGTGAAATTGACTGGGATAACTACCCAGGCACCCACCCCAGAGTCTAAGGGTGCTGCCCCAGAACCTGACATGGCCCCAGAGACTAGAGATCCTGACCCTGCCCCAGAGCCTGACACTGCCATACGCAACATCTCAGAAATGGACCACCCGAACTGGGTGGGGGTACTGATGAAGGAGATATGCAAGATGGGCCAGATGCTGAGGGAATACACCTCTCCAGCTAGTGGAAAACCCTCTCCCCACCCCAAACAGAATGAGTCTGATGGCACAGCAATGGAACCCATGGATGTTACAACCGTCCAGGTTCCAGCTGAGCCACAAGGGCAGTCACAGCCGGCAGCAGTCACCCCTGTGCAGAGGAGGAAATATAAGACAAAATCAGCACGCCCAGTTAATGATGATGGGGAACCAGGGCCCTCACACCCAGCAGGAGAGGTAGAGCCTGAAATCATCACCGAGTTCCTGTCATATGACAGTCGCCGCAATATGCGAAAAGACATTGTGCAATGGGGATGTGAGCGTTGCACAACCTGGCTGCTTCGGGCTTGGGACCTTATGGGTGGAGGCATACAACTGGACAGTGGTGAGGCAAGGTATTTGGGATCCTTGACCCAGGACGTGGGTATGGATCAGATATTTGTGAGGGAGCCAGGGCCCCTTTCTCTCTGGGAGCAGCTTTTAAGAAGTGTAAGAGAGAGGTTTGTCCACAAAGAGAGAATGCAGGAATACCATCGTTCCTGTGTGTGGAAGACACTCGAGAAAGGGATCCAGCAGCTTGGAAAAGTGACAGTGTTAGAGGTACTCTATGGGAGGGACAGACAGCATGATAATGACCCTTACAAGGTTAGGTGCACAGGGCAGGTGTGAAACCTGGCAAAGCTGGGGCCACAGCAATACACCTCCTTCATTGCCAGAATTGATACTGAGAACAACCGAGAAACAGCAGGCTCTGTCGGCAACAGGCTCAGGAACTATGAGAGTATGGTCAATAGCCCGCTGAAGGCTCATGTTTCTGCTGTGGTTAAGGACCTCAAAGAGGAGATTAGGGGGGTGAGGGAGGAGATGATGGAGGAGATGAAGAAGATCAGTGTGGCACCAGTGCGAGTCACAGGCCCCCAGGTCAGAGCCCGACGTCCCCCAGCTAGGAAAAGAGGGTACACCCCATGAGCTGAGGAGCTGAGCTGTGGTATTTTCTGTGTGACCATGGGGAAGACATGAGAAGGGGTGGTCAGCAAGACCCACTCACCCTTCAACAGCCCCATCTGGGCTGTGCGCAAATCTGATGGAGAATGGAGATTGACAGTAGACTATTGTGGCTTGAATGAAGTGACTCCACTGCTGAGTGCTGCTGTGCTGGACATGCTGGAGCTCCAGTACGAGCTGGAGTCCAAAGCAGCAAAGTGGTATGCCACTATTGACATTGCAAATGCCTTTTTCTCCATTCCTCTGGCAGCAGAATGCAGGCCTCAGTTTGCCTTCACCTGGAGAGGTGTGCAGTACACCTGGAACCGACTGCCCCAGGGGTGGAAACACAGTCCCACCATCTGCCATGGACTGATCCAGAGTGCACTGGAAAAGGGTGAGGCTCCAGAACATCTGCAGTACACTGACGACATTCTTGTGCAGGGGGAACATGACAAAGGAAGTATTTGAGAAGGGGGAGAAGATCATCCAGATTCTCCTGAAGGCTGGTTTTGCCATCAAGAAGAGCAAAACCAAGGGACCTGCCTAGGAGATCCAGCTCCTGGGGGTGAAGTGGCAAGATGGACGGCATCAGATCACCACTGAGGTCATCAATAAGATCACTGTGATGTCTCCACCAACCAACAAAAAGGAAACCCAAGCTTTCCTAGGCACCACAGGCTTTTGGAGGTTCCTGCACATTCCTGAGTACAGAGGAATCCTATGGCCAGATTTTAAGTCCTCTCCATCTGGTTACCCGCAAGAAGAACGATTTCCACTGTGGCCCTGAACAGCCGCAAGCCTTCACCCAGATCAAGCAAGAGATTGCCCATGCAGTAGCCCTTGGCCCAGTCAGGACAGGACCAGAGGTGAAACATGTGCTCTACTCTGCAGCTGGAAACAAGAGTCTGTTCTGGAGCCTTTGGTGGAAGGGGTCTGGTGAGACTTGGGGCCGACCACTGGGATTCTGGAGTCAAAGCAACAGAGGATCCGAAGCCAACTACACTGCCACAGAGAAGGAAATTTTGGCCACCTATGAGGGAGTCCAAGCTGCCTCAGAAGTAATTGGCGCAGAGGTAGGTACAACTCCTCCTGGCACCCCGACTACTGGTGCTGGGATGGATGTTTATGGGAAAGGTTCCCCCCACACATCATGCCACGGACGCTACTTGGAGCAAATCAATTGCCCTCATCACGCAGTGCGCCCGTATTGGAAACCTGAACTGCCCTGGGATCCTGGAAATAATTGCGAATTGGCCAGAAGGTGAGACATTTGTATTATCTGAAGAAGAAGAAGAAGAAGAAGAGCAAGTGACATGAGCTGAGGAAGCCCCACCATACAATGAGCTAGCAGAGAGTGAAAGACTATATGCCCTCTTCATCAATGGTTCCTGCCGAATCGTAGGTGCTAGCCGGAAATGGAAAGCTGCTGTGTGGAGCCCCACATGACAAGTTGCTCAAGCTACCAAGGGAGAGGGTGGATCGAGCCAACTCACTGAACTCAAAGCCGTCCAATTAGCCCTGGATATTACTGAGAGAAGTGGCCAAAACTCTACCTCTACACCGATTCATGGATGGTAGCCAATGCTCTATGGGGCTGGCTACAAAGGTAGAAAAAGGCCAACTGGCAGTGTAGGGGAAAACCTAACTGGGATGCTGATGAGTGGAAAGATATTGCCACTTGAGTAAAGAAGCTACCTATGAGAATCTGTCATGTAGATGCTTATGTTCCCAAGAGTCGGGCTAATGAAGAACATTGTAACAACAAACAAGTAGATCAGGCTGTGAAAATAGAGGTGTCCCAGATAGATTTGGATTGGCAACATAAAGGAGAGTTGTTCCTAGCTTGATGGGCCCATGATGCCTCAGGTCATCAGGGCAGAGATGCCACCTATAAATGGGCATGAGACTGAGGGGTGAATCTAACCATGGACAGTATCTCACAGGTTATCCATGAACCTGCGCTGCAATCAAGCAGGCCAAGCGGGTGAAGTCTCTGTGGTATGGTGGATGATGGTCAAAGTACCAGTATGGGGAAGCCTGGCAAATAGATTACATCACCCTTCCCCAAACCCACCAAGGCAAGCTCTACGTGCTCACCATGCTGGAAGCAACCACTGGATGGCTGGAGACCTACCCCGTGCCTCATGCTACTGCCCGGAACACCATCTTGGGCCTGGAAAAGCAGGTCTTGTGGAGACATGGCACCCCTGAGAGAATCGAGTCAGACAATGGGACTCACTTCAAGAATGGCCTCATAAGCACTTGGGCCAGAGAACATGGAATTGAATGGATATACCATATCCCCTACCATGCACCAGCTGCCGGGAAAGTTGAACGGTGCAACGGACTGCTTAAGACTACCCTAAAGGCACTTGGCGGGGGGACTTTCAAAAATTGGGAATTGAACTTAGCCAAGGCCACCTGGATGGTCAATACCCAAGGGTCCTTCGGTCAAGCTGGTCCTGATCAATCTGAACCCTTGCACAAAGTGGCTGGAGCCAAAGTCCCTGTGGTACACATGAGAGGTCTGTTAGGAAAGACTGTCTGGATTAATCCCATCTCAGGCAAAGGCAAACACATCTGTGGGGTTGTTTTTCTCAAGGACACTTAGTGGGTAAGCAGAAAGATGGTGAAACCCACTGTGTACCACAAGGAGACTTAATTTTAAGTGAGAACCGTGTGTAAGGTGTTATTGTGTACATATATATTAAGGTATATATCTGTAAGAGGGTATTGATTTGGGTATGATGTAAATGGTAATAGAACAAGGGGTGGATTATGTCCTAGGTTACAATGTAAGATGTGCCCAAAAGTATGTATTCTATCACCATCTTCGTGAGCTGTTAAAAGCAGGTGGAGCAGTGCTCCCTGCCTCCTCCCTCTAGACTACCCTCCTGTCAATGGGCCCATCAATGCCTTGCACATCACTCACAGATAACTCACTCCTGGACTATCTCCTGTTAATGGGCCCATCAATGCCTTGCCCATGACTCACCATCCCATTGTGAGATGCTCCACCCAGAGGGAGGAACCAAACATTCCATCCTGAATATATACTGAGATTTCGAGCATCATAGCAGCCTTTCCACTGGATTCCCAGAGGACAAGAGCTACATACCCACCACTGGACCTTCCGAGGAAGACCAGACCTTTCTTCAGGATCACTGCTCCAACTGAACCACATCCATCACTTCAGGAGGACTGCAGCCACCATCTTATCAGACTGCTACCACTGCCCTGACTAACAGGGTGTCAGGTCGTATCTGACTCTGTCAGTTTCAACCAGTGGTTTTCTGCCTTATTTTATATTTATATATGTATATATATATTAGTAAAGAACTGTTATTCCTATTTCCAATATCTTTGCCTGAAAGCTCCTAAATTTCAAAATTATAATAATTCAGAAAGAAGGAGGGTTGCATTTTCCATTCCAAGGGAGGCTCCTGCCTTCCTTAGCAGACACCTGTCTTTCAAACTAAGACAGTCTGAAAAAGGAAAAACAAACCCAACCAAACAAAACAGAAATACTTTGCGTAAATGAGTACATCAATGGTTTTTTAGCATTTAAGAACTGGTGTCCTGTTCTGAGACAATGATAATAATAATGACAATGATAAACTATGGTTATGATTTGACTAAGAAGAATGAAGAAGTGGGATCTTAGATTAAAAGGAATGCAACATGTGAAGAGCAGAAGTAGTGTACCTTTTCTAAAATATATGAGCTTGGGGCAGAGAAGAACAAGAAGAAATATAAAATAAAAAAATTATCTTAATTTTTTAAATTATCATGGCAGACATAGGAGGAAGGCTGAGGGTGGGATGAGAGTGAGAAGCGCAATGGATTTCTGGAGTATTGATTTGTTCACTTGGAGCCTCAAGAGCTTTTAAGGGCTTTTTTCCACGCCAAAATCCAGTTTTTTCCCCAGTTCCAAAATATTTTCCTTTTCATATGCTGGGCCCCTCTTTCAAAAAGGAGTCAGCACCTTAGCTATTACTAACACTGCTGAACCCAACACGAACGGCAAATTATTTCAGCTGCAAAGGAGAAATATTTTGCAATGTTAAAAACATTTACCGGTACTCTAAATTGTAAAAATCTGCCCTAGTTTTAGAACATGAAATATGCCAGAACAAAGTATAATAGTTGGACAATGAACTGAAACCTACAAAGTTTTCATATGTACTTTCTGTTTGCATATTTATTTAAACATAAGTGTGACTCTGTGTGTAAATATTGCAACCAAGGAAGGTTCTTGCCATAAAAATAATGGAGTTCAAACTCACCAGAACTTGAATCCTCAGAAAAATTTCATTTCTCTCACATGCTATGCAAGCATGGAGTCCAGGTCCACAAAACTCTAGTACAAAGTATACACCACCAGCAGAAGTATACTGTGCTTGTGGATATGACCCACCAGCTAGAAAGCTTTAGAGACAAAAGTGATCATAGCACATACATAATTTTATGTATTTCATACATAATTCTATGTATTTCAAAATTCTAGCTGTTTCACTTAAAGACAAGCAAGTGCTTAATCTTCTTTTCAATAACTAAATGTGATAGCCTAAACCTGAAAAACAGAGGGAACCTTCACATTTGATAAAACACGAGATCATTCAAGGGAAACTACAAATGGCTGAAATTTATTTTTCCTGCTCCAAATTAATATAATTTCTGCAGGTGTGACCATGACTAGCACAATTTCTGTTCTGCAAGATGCAATAGCAGATATGGAAATAGATCTCAACAGTTTTGTTTTTGATTAGTCAGCCTTCGAATTCATCACATACAAACAAGAATGGAAATATATCTGATTGCATCAGCCTCCAGTAACTCTGAAGTGCATGTCAGAGTGATGTAATGTATTTTTCTGTTATATGTTTGTTCTGCTTTGTCTCTTTCCCACCAGGATGCTTGGGTTAGTTGTTGTGTGCCTTTTAAAATAGACTCAGTTGGTAAGCCAGAACTTTGAGTAACACTGTCTTTTGCATGTCACCTTTTAACAGTTACATCATTTCCCTCTTAGCTCTCCTTTCATTCCTCTTATCACCTTAGCAAATGCAAATGAAGTAATTATCTAGTTAAATTCTGAACAGGAATTATTCATTTGAGAAATCGTTACTTTGTAGTGCTAAGGAAGCATTTTTTCCCCCACCTTTGGCGCTTTACAATAAACTCATTCTGATCTAAATTGATTGCTCTGGGATTAACTTGGAGTCATTAAAATAATGCTGTATTGACTTTCACTAATGTCTTTAATTAGCAATTTAAAATTCCAACATTTTGAATTAAATATGCACAGGTATAGCTCATTTTAGCTGTATATAATTTTGATATGACTTTGATTCAAATTTTATTTTGAATATTATATAATTGGTCTCAGAACAGATTGTGGTTTTTGCTAGAGTAAAGGTGATGGCAGCAAGGAGAGAGGGGAGAACGCCGTAAGTGGTAAGTGTTGAGATAGGGAAACAAAGAGAAGAACAGTTAAGTGGCCAGTCTTCCAAGAGTGACTTACCTACAAATGTCTTGTGAATTACGACTCCAAACAATTCATTAAACTCTGTGGCACACCACAGATTTCAGGTTGATTTTCCATCCATTTTGTATCTATACACATAGCAACTGAAGGGAGAATATTCATTTAATATGTAAGAAGATCTGATGTTTTAAGTAAAGATCTTGTAAAATTTTACATGAAGGGCTGATTTGGCTACAGTTAGTAGTGAAATTGGTGTGTGTGATTTCAGGTTCTTAGATTGATCTAGGAAATATATTTATGGTTTGAATCTTTGTTTTGTTAACCTAGCAGATAAGAAATATCTTGGAATCTTTTGTGATGGCTTTCTCTTAAATTTGCACAGAAGGTTAACCCTATTAGGGTCAGATTTTCTTCTCCTTATGTATTTGTATAACATTTTTAGTATTTAATCTTTGTGTGAGAACATAAAGTATGCCCCAAAAAATCACATTATGCTATGATTTCTTCACATCCTTTGAAACACCCACATTTCATGGGTTCTTCTGCTGATGACTTGGGTTTTAACTTTTATATTTTTCAAATCCTCTACTGCCTAGTGTGTAGCTCTGAGGTTTTTGCAGCCTGTTACCTTCTGCTCTCTCATGCTAGGTAGACATAACAAAGTCTCTCCAGGCCTGTTCTTCAAGCACACTCAGACTGTCCTAGGCCCAAAAAGTATGAACCAAAAGCCTCTGGGAGGAGTGCAAGCTTGGGGAAATTACATCATTAACTGAATTTTAATTGGAGAATTAACCCTGATATGCAAATGAACCAAACTTATAAATGTGTGAAGAACTTGTGACCTATCATCCATCTTGGGATCCACTGAGGCAGGAGCCTCTGGAGTCTCCAGCATGTACCTTTGAAAGCCCTCCAAATAAATACCTACCTTTATTCCCTTATTCCTGTCTAGTCTTGGTTTTTCAGGTAGCCACTTCAGGCATCACTGGTACCTCTGAAACTAGAAATGTTTCAGTTTCTTTCTGGACCTCAGTAGCTGTCTGGATGTAGTTCTTGGGCAGCTGGTTCTTGGTGGCCCTTCTAGAGCAGGGAAGTTGAAACATTATCTCCAGAGGTCTCTTCCAACCTCAACCATTCTGTGAATAATGTTTGAGGAAAAATTTGGAGATGGCCATGTTGCTGGTGGATATAATTAAGTTAGTTTTAATTACTGTTATCTTGTTTGTTTGCTTGTTATAGGAATTTATCATACATTGAAAAATGAATAACTAACAAAATTACACCACCAGCTGTTTTATAGAGCTCTTCTTTAAGGAAGTGTTTTGGCAATGCGACAATGAATAGCAGTCTCCTGCTTTCTTAGGGCAGTAGCAGCATAAGTTCTGTCTGGTAAAAATTTCATTTGCTTAGTGAAAAACACTTAACCAGATGTTCAACAGATGTGAAGATGTATGCTTTGGATTTTTAGAGTGTGTCTGATGGGTAAAGCCTAAAGAGCACCGAGGGTGCAAGATGTTGTAGTCAGAGATTATTTAGTCCCAGTGGCCTCTGTGAAAGGTAGTTGATGCAGTATCTGTTTCTGTTAACCCAAATTCATTCAAAATGCTCTAACTCAAAAACTTTGGTGGCAGCTTAGAATCATTATAATTATACAATCAAGGAAATCAGCTTTTTAAAAAATAGCGTGACTACTGCCATGAGAATGAAAAATCAAGGACTTCCACATTTCAAACACATTATAGTTAATGTAGAAAATCAGAATAATTAAAAAAAAGGCCTTTTCCTCAGATTATTGTTATTATTAAATGTAAAGAACATTTGTCAGTAAAATCCATTGAACAACAAAACATATCTCTACTCCCTTCCCCTTTTGGATTGACTTAATGGCTGAAATAATCTATTTATGCATATATATACTACCAAAAAGTGGTTTCTAAGTAGGCTTGTTTGAGTAGTTAGAGATCCAGTAACATGAATTATTTGAATAAGATGCAAATTTTAAAGTTAATGTTTTATTTTATCTTTTTTTTTTTTAGCACCACCAGGAAATCAAATAGGTTAGTTTAATTGTCTGAACAAATCAACTGCTAATCTTTAACTTGTGTTGGACATAATTTGTTAGAGCTACTGCACTTTAAATTAAAGTGGGGGTAAAAATGTGTTCCTGTTAATCAAAAGCATTTATATAACCTGTTTACATGCATTTGTGTAGTTCAAGACCTTGACAGATGTTGACACAGAAAATTTGGGAAGGCAAGATGTATTCTTCCTCTTACATTATACTCGAGGTTTCAACAACTAATACTTCTCAACTGGCTTTTTAAAGCCATTAATGGCTTTTCATGACCTCCTTATAGACTGCTATCTGCACATGAAGGGACAACAGGTTAATGAAGATTAGAAATGAAATGAGAAAAAAGAGGCCTAAACATTTCATTTCTGCTGTGAAACTACAAAACATTGGAAAGGTTCAGTATTTGAACACTCACTTAAGCTGGGAAAATCATAGAGTAGAAGAGAGCTCTGGAGAGAAGGGAAGCTCAGTTTTCTGTCTGTGGTCTTATGGAGGCTATTTATTAGTTTTCAAAAAGGGGGAAAAATACTTTCTTTCATACCTTTTTCCAAATTTCTGCCTTTACTCCCCCCAGTTGCTGTCATTGCACAATGGAGTGGGAAATAAATGGAGTAGTGGAGGTAACTGTTTCACCAGATGTGTTTTCCATAGTAACAAATTTAAATTCTGGGGAAAGAAATTGTTGTGTTGTTTTTTTGTTTTTCTTATTCTATTGTGCTGAGAAGTATGTATAAATCTTAGAAGCAAATTCTTGAAGTGAGTAGAGGGATGTGAAGCATAGCTTTGACACAACTTGTGAGCCTTTTTGTTTGGTTTGGTTTGGGTTTTTTTTGTTGTTTGTTTGTTTGTTTTTCTGTTTTTGGTTTGTTTGTTTTTTGTTGTTTTTTTTTTTAATAGTAATGGTGCTGAGAATCTGAATGCATTGGAGAACTGTATTTGATGGTCTGTATTTGTCCGTCAACATCCTTTTGTTGTAGGTATCTAAGAATACTTACATAAATTAAAATTATTACTATAACTTGAAATGAAGTAGGTGCTATTACTCAAGGGACATCAAAATTTTACCCAAGTCCATGATCCCATACATACTTACTACATTTTCTAATACATACTTGGTTTTTCATAAAAGTCAAAGGGTGAAGGTTAACCTCAACAATGGCATCTCAAATTGTGTCTTTAAGAGCCCAGCAGTCTGTTCCATTCTCCCTTGCCCACTCACTCTCTAATTTCTGAGGGAATGTTTACTCATTTAGACTGAGATTCTCACTGTTGGTTGATAGTAGTGGAGATTGATCAATACTGATTTTTATAACTATGTTTTTAAGGTAAAGATAAGATCCATTTATTGCAGTTAAAAAGTAATCAACTATCAAACAGAAATTGGATTTTGGAAACTAACACCACATGAAAATAGTATTTTATGAATAATCTGTATTTCATCCAGTCATCCTAAAAGTCTAAGTATATGAATATGCATAAATGAACTCTATTTTCAAAGGTAAATTTAATTGATAGTCAGATTCGGATGTCTAAATCACACTGTACATTTTTAATTCCTTACAAATCTGACAATATGGAACTCTACAATCTTACTCAGAGGTAACAGGCAGAACCAACCACTGTATGAGTTCACACATTGTTCAGTCATTGCTCACTGGAATGGAAGAGCAGATATAAGAAGCACTCCAGCATCAGCCCCAAAGTCTTAATTAAAAAGAAAAAAGAATAAAAAAATTACATCCAGAACTCAATATTTTAGGTGTATTCCTCAAAGGTTT